>JACXGM010001851.1:22345-51116 GCA_016801145.1 Umbra pygmaea | reverse complement strand
CCACTGTCTGTGTCTTGCACTCTGTCTCCCCCTACCTGTCTCCCTGGCTTCTGCTTCCCCCTGTCAATAAAAAAATATTTAAACAACCCCCCCAAATGTTCAAAAAATTATAATAAAAAAATATTTAAACAACCCCCCCAATGTTAAAAAATTATAATAAAAAAATATTTAAACAACCCCCCATGTTAAAAAATTATTATAAAAAAATATTTAAACAACCCCCCCATGTTAAAAAATTATAATAAAAAAGATTTAAACAACCCCGCCAATGTTAAAAAATTATTATAAAAAATTGCCCCCTTCCCCCCAAAAAATATTTTTGAGCCCATTCCTTTGTCTCCCCTCTGACTTCATCGGTGGGGGAAAACATTGGGCTGGTGCAGCGACTTTGGCTACTGCTTCACCTATGTATGTGCATGGGTATGGGTCAGAGCTATTGCTCTCTTAACTAGAAATGTCCATTATTGGGGGTCCATGTGGCGCAGTGGGCTAAGTCGCTGCATTACAGGACAGTCTACGTCGCGGTCATGGGTTCGAGCCTGACCATCTGTTCTCTGACATTCCCCGGGGCTTCCTGCATGAGGCAGTGCAACATTGGCATAGAGCTGCCTGGGATTTTAGTTAGATAAATCAGATTATCTATTCTGCCACGTCGCTCTCCAGCGACTCCTTGTGTTCAAATCGGGCACCTGTAAATGCGGAAGTATAGTCTGTGAACGTAATCATCCCGTGCATGATCTGACTAAAGGCATCCGTGTTGGGTGAACAGTGCGAAAAGAATCGGTGGCTCGGGTGACACGTGGTTGGATTAAGCATGTGTGTGACCCTCGTCATCCCACAGATCTGTACAAGAAGTTGCTGAGCTGCAGACAAGACAGGATTAGAGAGGGTATTGGGAAGGGGAGAAAATAGGGAAAGAAATCCGCAAAAACAAATTGCAATGTCCGGCACTTACTGCTCAGATAATAGGCTTTCATTTCAATTTGTCAGAATGGCACATTACTTTATTGCCTGTTAGACCATTTGCGTTCAGTTGTGATTGAGTTGAGATTGTTTTGGTACATTTGGTGAAGTTATTACCTTTTTCATACATTCTCTGTTTTTCTCTCTCACAGGTGTTTGATGGTAGTGGATCATTCTTGTCCTACATCAACACATCTGCAGACCCTCTTTACGGTCCCCAGGGCCTGGCCCTCACCTCTGATGGCCATGTGGTGGTGGCTGACTCTGGGAACCACTGCTTTAAAGTCTACCGCTACCTGCAGTAGTCCCTGCTCACACACACTATCCACAAAACATAGTTATGTGTGCATTTCCACCTCAACTTTGCCATTCATTACTGTGCCATATTGGACCTCTTGCTTTGCCTGTCACCCTGACGTTTGTCTTTGTGACCTCCGACCTTAAACCTTGTCCACCACGGATCCATTGGAGTATTTAGAAAACCTCTACTTCTACAGAAACAGTTGTTTGCTGCCAGCCACGCTGGGGTTGATTCAGATCCTTCATCTGTAATTTGGGGACATTTCAGCCTGGAGCTGATAATATATTATATTACTTTCAATTAAAGGGATTCTGGTTAGAATTATGATAATTGATACCTGGGCATCATAGTTAGGTTGGATTGTTCCATCCTGTTGTTATTTATTGTTGTGCCGTAGCACTTAATGTAAAACTGGGAAACAATGTTTATTTTAAAAAAAATTGAAGTTGGCTAAATTTGGATGATGGCCACAATGTGTATGAAAATAAATTGTCTGGATTTAAATTACACTAGCTACCAAAACACACTTCTCACTCCCATTAACCTGTTTGAATCTATTAGATTGTTTTCATTTCTTGGCATTTAGTTATATGCATCAAGGCTAATTAATATCCAGCTAAAGATGATTATAACATCAATCTCTCTCTGTGAAAATGAATTATCTTTCCCCAAAAATACCCTTAAGGTCCAATGTATAAAACTGAATAGTTAATATTCAGTTTTATACATTGGACTTTAAGGGTATTTTATTAAACATGTATAAGGACTTCTATAAATGACAGAATGGTTACATTATGGTTAGTAAATAGTTTTATTTGTTTATGTTTTTTCAACATGTAAATGCTGCTTAATAGATGATCATCTATTGGCATGTTAGCTCTTCTATCTCTTACATAAAATTAATAGAATATATTGAAACTGAATACAAAGCGTGTGATCCAGATGTGTGTATATATGGTGACCCAAAGACCCCAAAAAGATAATGAAACCTGATAAATATGTCCCCTGAAGGCATTTTGACAGGTCCCAGTTAGGGATAGTGCAATTTCTGGCTTAGGCATTAGGTTTATGGAAGAACATACCTTTTGGGAGTATACTGCTAGTTATAATTGGGTTAGCTTTTAGGGTGAGGTAACAAGGAACATGGGTTTCTAGGTTAAGACTCAGGTGCCCATGGACAGTAAACCGTGTGTGTGTGTGTGTGTGGTCGTGTGTGTGTGTGTGTGTGGTCGTGTGTGTGTGTGTGTGTGGGCGTGTGTGTGTGTGGTCATGTGTGGTCGTGTGGTCGTGTGTGTGTGTGTGGTCGTGTGTGTGTGTGGCACTGGACGTTAATTGAGGAGGAAGGAAGCTCATATTAATGTCTGGATAGGATTAAATGGAATGGAGTCTCACAATGGGTTTAATGAATTTAACTCTCATTTACTCCAGTGCAGACATTAACATCCTCCTCAATTAACTTTCCCTAGCCTCCACTGGTGTGTGGTAACTAAAGAGCTACTGTATTCAACTTCAGTCTCAAAGGGATAAGTGATGAACTACTAGGTATTAGCAAAATCTGAAGTGTTTGGCTGTCCGGACCCTGAGTTGAATAGCTTTGTGATAAGGGACAATTCAAATGTGCTATTTTATGATAATAGCCTACTGAGGATAAAGTATTCTGGGTGGTGTAGGTCAATAGTTTCATATCGTTAAACCCAGGACATTCTCAATGTACTTGTGTGGTTCATAATACTCTTGCACTTTAAGTAATTTTACAACTGTTCAAACAAAATATACTCAAACTGATATAACTGAAGAAATGCTTAATTTTTTACATTTTTGTGCTCTTTTGACAGTTTCAATGAAATTAGTGATTCTACTCACATTTAGTAATCTGATACTGTGGGGGACACTGTCTAGATAAAATGGCTTATTTTGATGTATCCTGTGTAAATAAACTGCACTTAAAAAGGCCTAAATATAGAAACAAAGGACATCCTCTGAAAAAGGATTCCCTCATATTTCTTTATTCAAGCAAGAGTTTAAATTATTGCTTTTGTGTACATAGTTTTAACCCCCTCTTTCCTTGTTCTGTCATTTGCTGTCCTCGTCCATGTTGATACTTGTGATGCCAAATGGAAGAAGTGCCCATATCTGTTGGCTAAGGGGTCAGTAAGACGGAATAGTGTGATATGCAACTTTAACCTTTTTGTACATTCCACTTCCTGTATGTAAAATTTTGTTTTGAAACCTGTATATTTGCAAATGATGACCTGTTATGAATGTCATTCACATGGTTATTGTCAGGAACACAATTTCAAACTCATTCTAACTTCACACAACACTGCAGTACTTCAGTCTTACAGCATCTACATAATCATAGATAAACCCAAACCCATAATGTGGTTGCATTGTGTCAAAAATCTATTAATTTTGACAACTTCCTAATTGATGTTCATCTGCTGTTTATCTACATTTCACAATAAAGTATTGCATTATTGGAGAACATTTGTTTTTGATGTATTTTTGCAATTCTTGGAGTAAGTGTTTTTGTGAATTCACGTCAGTAAATGGCAAACAGTCAATGTGGAGTGACTGGGGGGAGGGTCTACCGAGGGTTTTTGATCAGCAGAGCAACATTGTTGTGAGGAAGCTGTTCTGTAGCCTTTTCTCCCGACATTCAGTCTTCTCTACCGCCTCCCGAATGGAAGAAGGGCAAATGTTCTGTAGCTGCGGTGGTTTACTGATGATGATGTGTGCCCTCAGACACAGATATACTGGATGTTCTCATTAGAGGGGAGCTGGGCACCGATGATGTACTGGGCATTTTTCACCTGTTGGAGGGCCTTCTGGTCTAAGGCGGTGCTGTTGCCATACCACACTGATGCTGTAAATCAGGATACACTCAATGGTACAGTGATAGAAGTTGACCAGGATCTGAGGAGACATGTGCTTGTTTTCTCGGTCAATGCAAGTGTAAAAACATTTTAGCACATCTGGAAAGAAGGCATCGCTGATTGTGTGGGCCTTGGTTTATTGTGTTCCTTAGTTTATAGGCTGTGATGACCTGGATGCCCTGCCAAATGTGATTAGGGTCTAGAGATGTTGTGAAAATGTTCCTCAATATGCAGTATGGTCATGTTTGGCTCTCCCGCCCCAGAGGTATAGCATACGGACAGGCATGGCAGGCAAATGCCTGGGGCCCCCAAGACTCAAGAGGGCCCCTGAGGGACTACCAAATAGAATCTGCAGCATTGACGGCAACATCTGAATGAAATTCCCTGAGTTCTTTCTTTTCTGCTTAGGGTCCCTTCAGACTCTAGAATCGCCTCTGTTCTGCCCATCTTTAAGTTGGCCCTGGTTGACCTATAGGCCTCTGCATTGCCAGCACTGAAGGAGTGTGTTGTGTGCATTAAGTAGGAGGTGGACCTCACTGTTCATTCAAGGCTTCTGGTTGGTGAAGGTTCTTATCTGTTTGTAGGATGCAGCAATTCAAGCTCAGAATCCAATTGGGAATCCAGGGTGGACGGAGTGGCGTACAGACTCCAACCTGTATGTTGGAACTGGTGCTGTATTGTAGAGTTCGACTCCTCTGGCCAGAGGCGTCATGCCCATTGAAAGTGAGGGGGCACGTGTCCCATCAGATATTTGAGCCAAGTGGATATTCCTTTTAATATATGTATTTGTGGGCACATGTTTCCGTGTGCTGTGTACACTGTGCCCACAAAATAGGTGCATGACGCCTCTGCCTCTGGCTACACTTTAACTGTCTTTACTGATGGTTTGACAACTTAATGAGGGGGGGGGGGTATTTGGGGAGTAGGTACCAGTCAGAGGTGACCCGATTGTGAAAAATTGGGGTGGGGGATTGCTTTGTAAGCATCAGCAATGTTTGTATAAACATGGTCCAATATTTTGTCTCTAGTGGGTCAGGAGAAATTTCTGTATGTAGAATTAGATGGTAATATGGCATCAATAACAGACAAGCACATTCTGTGGACTTTTCTTGCAGCCTCAAATGTATTTATTTATTTGTTTCTTTATTTAACCAGGTGAGTTCACTGAGAACAGGTTCACTTTTGAGGCTGGGTCACATAAAATTACAATTTTAGTCACTTAGTGGACGAGACACTTACAGTGAATACATTCCCCCTGGAGCAACTTAGGGTAAAGTGCCTTGCCCAAGGACACAACACCATTTGGCACAGTCGGGAATCAAACCGTCAACCTTCCGATTAAAAGTCTGACTCCCTACCCACTAACCACTCCCTAACCATTCTATATTTTCTTTTACTTGAGAATTTCTCTCTGCTCTCCTGACCATCTTCCTTAAAAGCCTGCAGAGGGCGCCCTCGGTCTGATGCATTCCTCTTCTTGACTATCTCACTTCCCTTGAACTCTTGTTGACAACTCTTAAACTACCGCGGGAAAATACGTTGCTTCCTGTTCAGTCCGGGTAATTTACACTGGAAAATGGTATGTTAAAAACACATTTCGACAGTCAATATCTTTACTCCAACCCATTTGCAAATTGGTCTAGGCTTCAATAGTTCGGCTCGAAGCTTTGGCTGAACTTGTGTTCATAAAAGAGCACTGTAGCTAAGGTTAGCTGGGTAATGTAGCCAAGAGCTCGCCTAGGCTTGTTACTGTACAGTTACATATGCAAATGCAAGTTGAACCAGCTAGTTAATGTAATTGTAATGTAACTACAACTAAACAATGCATCCTCACTTAGTCTAAAGCTTCAAAAGAGCTGATGAAATCTTATCTTGTAGTCCAAAAAGAAAGGTCTGAGTCTGGAGGAGAAGAGGACACGCATGATGGAGATTTTCTTTGAAACTGTGAGTAATGTGACAGCCTTGTGACACTGTGGTAGTCCCCCCTAGAGATACATGCCAATGACATTCCTATGTCACTTGGGTCAAGTATCCGTGTTCTGTCAGTGTGTGAAGTTGTGTCACATAAATGTATCATAGGGTAAATCTGTGAACTCTTAAAACGGTATGGTAAATGTTGTTGTGTATGATGAATAACAGACTGTGAGATTGCATAATTAATGCTTTGAAAACAAAACTCAGATCTCCCTGCACTTCAGATACCATAACAAATACTGACTGATTTGTGGTCTGCTATTGTGAGGGTCTGCTATGTGGTCTAGTATTGTGAGGGAAGTTCAAGTACTGAAAAATGTGTCTTCAACAAAAAGGAATCAGCTCTAGTGGATATCTCTGCAGTCATCATGCCAATTGTTCCCTGAACTTAATACTTACATGGCATTGCATTGCTTCATCTGGGATGTTTTTTGTTGTGGTCAGTCGTTCTGTGGTTAACACTTAGAAACAACATTTAGATGTACCTCCATAGATGCCCTACTTAGTCAGTTTGGATTTTCTAATCATAATTTGGAACCATACCAACAATATAAAAATCCTGTAAGAGAAATCTACCAGAATATATCTGGATTGGTACAAATCCTATGACAAAAGTCCAGATTACTTTAAAGATGCAGTGTGGAATTTCTGTCTCCCCCTTTTGGCATTGAGAGTAATTACACAACCACTGGACGTGAGTTTATGACTTATGCCTATGCATAGATCGCATTCCTTTTTAGACTGGAATCCTTTATCTGAACGTCAAGTTACTTTTTCATCTGGAGCATCAGACTTTTTTCTTAGATGCTTCTTGGGTTTTTCTGTCTTTACTTTTTAACTTTCTCCAGATAATTTCATCACCTACTACACAAGATAACTTTCCAGACAGCCACAACAATAGTAGCTTTAGCTATCAGGTGAAATTCGTAGTCTGACTCTGAAGTGTGATGTCACTTTGACATTAGTTGCATCACTTTTATCCCTGACCAGAGTGACTGGTAAGAGGATGGTGCACTCTGAGTTTCCTCGTGCATGCAGGAAGTAGCACAAGAAGCTCAATAACCTTAAGAACATGGCCATAACCTCAGATTATCTAGGTGAAAAGCAATTGTAATTAATTTGTCTAATAAATTAATACAATTGTGTTTTTTATATATTTGTCTTGGCGTAGTGGCAAATGAACGCAATGGAAACAGTGCATTGTGTTGTTTTATCAAACTGCATATTAAATTGAGTAGCCTTTTATTGTTACCAGCACAAGGTGCATTTGTTTACTGGTCTTACTGGACATTAATACCGGTATATAGAGCTTTGGACAAAATTAAGAGACCACTTCAATTCCTCCTTGAATATTTCCTAATATTTCTCCACTACCAATTCCCTCTCTAATCCTGCCTTGTTGGCAGTTCCATAACCTCCCTGCACAGATCTTTGAAATGGTGAAGGGCACACGCACGTCGCACAGTCACCGATTATTTTCACACTGCAAGCCCAGCATGGAAGCCTTTAGTCAGGTCATGCATGGGTCCCGGTCAGCGCTATGCCAGTTTGCTCTGCAGGGTGCAGGAGGCTCGGGGGAAATTCCGAGAACCCGTAGTCAGAACCCGTAGTCAGGCTCGAACCCGTGACTATCATGACTGTATCAGACTGTCGTGCAATGCAGAAAATTAGCCCACTACCCCTCATAGCTCACACAAATCAATAGTAAAATCATAGGCACTGATGATTTTTCATGGGTCTATGAATTAATCCAGAGGTGAATGTGGGCCGGATATAAAAAATATATGTGTACATATTTAAGAATAAATCCAACTTAATATATTGCTAGAATTGTAGTCATTTTTTATTTCATTTAACCTTTATTTAACAAGGTGGGCACGTTGAGAACAATTTCTCATTTAAAACGGCGACCTGCCCAGGATAAAGCAAAAAGGTGCAAGTACGGACACATGAATACAAATATACAAGAATTACACAAAGGGTAGAGTAAGGCAGAAAGATAAAAAATACAGTCAAAATTGAAAGAGGTAGATGTAAGTAAATGTAAAATTAGTGCAATTAGTAAATCTGAGATTTAGAGGTAGAGTGTATTTGCCTGCCACTCTGTATAATAATTCAATGTAATAAATTAACATAGTATAATTGTGCAAATGGTAACAGTGCAAATAACTGTTGATAAATAACATATTGAAAAAAAATACTGTTCAAGACAGTATATACAAAGGTGGTTATTGGGCAAATGCTAAGGTAATGGATCAGATGGGGAGAGATAGTGTACATGTGAGGGGGGGAGGTCAGCAGGTGCAGTGATTAGGCAGAAGCTCCGATAATCGTGTTTATAGGAAGTGAGGGGGGCAGTGGTCAAGAGTTTCAGAGTCTTCTGTAGCTCGTTCCAATCATTAGCTGCGGCGAACTGGATGGAATTTTGGCCAAAGGAGGTGTGGGCTTTTGGAGTGATCAGGGAGATGTACCTGGATGAGCGCAGGTTACAGGAGGGTGAGGAGTGAGTTTAGGTATGGAGGAGGATGGCAGCCAGGGTGAGGAGAATGACACCCAGGAGGGGTAAGGAGGGGGTTTTCTTAGGATACAATGTATTTATCTGTACTGTGACTCAGTAAAGTCTTTGAAATTGTTGAAGGACGTTTACATTTTTATGTTTCAGTGTGCATTCTTTCTCCAACTACCATGAAGCAAGTTAGCATTTCCCTCCACTTCAATGTTGCGTGTTTAACCTTTATTGTCCCTGCATTACTTTTGCCATGTCTGCTGTATTCCTACAAAATGTGGCCATGTTTTAAAGCATTTGAATGGAAACGTATGTTGAATCTAGCAAGCCTGCCCTGTTTTTAAACTCTCATTGCCATTGTTTCCTGGTACACACAAATTGAAATATGCGCTATGTAACTTTCCATTAATTTGTCCTCCTGAAGGGCTGTTTTTTACGTGGATTAAAAAACAAAATTTTAATGTTTATATTGAACACAGTTTGTGAAATATTGATTAAAATCCAACTGATGTTTTTTCCCTTGCTGTTTTGCGTAATTGAATTGCAGCAGACTGGCCTGCTCAAAGTTTATTAAAATCTCATGGATGGGGCCCTGAATTGTGGCGGACACTACACATTTTTTACCTCAGCATTTCTCATTTGACCTGCACCTGTCAGTAGGTGGGATGTACCCACCATTTTCTTTATATATACTAGGGCCCTGAATTTCCATTTGGGGCCCTATTCATAGAACATTTAATAAACTAAATTATTGATGCTCATGACCTGAGACAAATCCCTCTTTACATTTTGAACGGAACAATTTGACCTTTGAAGAGATGATAAAGTGCTGTAGGAAACGCTGTTAAAATGCAGTTACATTAGTTTTTTTCCTGACCATTTGGCTGGCAGCCAATATTTTTACAGGCTTCAAGTATTTTATGGCTAATGGAAGCCCTGATCTATATCTACATGCTGACCTTGACTGACTGGTATTGAAAACAGTGCAGTGTGTGTTTTGTATTCAACTGGGTCGCTTGCTTTAATCTTAAATTGTTAACTTGGTTATAATTCTGAAATGCAGAAAGCACATATTTACCTATGTACATCACAAATGTGTGGGTTTGTCCTCTTCAGTCTTGGGCTTATTTAATAACACAACATTTAACTTAAAGCTTAAAGTTTTTTTTGTGGGGGGGGGGGCATATGATGACAGATCAGGAGGAAGCTCAGGCTCGCGAGACAGGCATGTAACGGGAAGATGGACATGAATGGCAAAAGTACTGACTGAGCTGTCAGGGGCACGTGTGGTCGGGAGTCGGGACCTTAGGCTGCTAGACCAAACTGGCATTAATACTGAGTTTCAAAGCTATCCCTGGAGAGTTCTGTGGTTGTTGTTTGTCAGTTGTTAAAACCAAGTGTTGGTTTCACTTCACAGTTAGAAAGTTGCTGCGAATGCCAGGGCACCTGAGCTAAATGAAACAATTACATTGTAATCTGCAAAATGTATGTAATGTTAGAATTCATTGAAATCGTAGGATATTATGGTGTTGTGAATTTGTAAAAATGTAAGAATTTGGTTTGAAAGTTATTTGTTGTGGTTGAAATTCAACTTTTTCCCACGTCTTCAAAGAGCACCCGGATGTAAATGTGAATTTATAGTCGTAAGTCGCTGCCTCCAGCGCACCTGGTAGTAGGTTTGACTCTGACACAGCTTTTCCCCATTAATGCCTGAACTATCACTAGTTTCTGTCACTTCATCCGTGGGTAACTGGCACATGTAGATGGTGTTGTTTAACTATTGGATTTAGGAAGGTACTAAACAAGCCAAATTAAAATGACAAAAACGCTCACATGAACACAGACTTGACCAGCCAATATCAGCGCGAGAAATAAATGTAAAACAATCTGTCTTATCAGTGCCCTCTTGAAGATATAAAGCTTACTTATCGATCATGTTTATTCTTAAATTATAGGCTTAAATAGATTTTTTTCTACAGGTTTTCTATGCCCTTTTAGATTTTGAAGCAAAACCAATTGTCATTTGTGTTTTCACGAGAAATGATTGTAACCTTGCACACATGAATAAATATTCATCTGTTATTGGTTTTCATGGCCTGACAAAATTTCTAAATTGTATGGAGATAATTGTTTCCTCTCTCACCAGAAAGATGTGTTTCAGCTGAAGGACATAGAGAAAATTGCCCCCAAGACAAAAGGAATAAGTGAGTAATGATTTGTCAGTGATGCAGATGGATTGCTTTGCAAGTAAACCCTTTTTGTAAACCTCCATCGGAAATCTTGAAATGTGCACATGTTATTTTTTTAGCTTCTTGAAATTAATAGTCTGTGTTTTTTTTAGCCTGTACATTCCGCGGACCCTTGAAGTATTTCTGACTCATTTATTTTCCTCTGTACAGATACTGTAGGCTGTTTCGACACAGAATATTGCCTTTATACACCCAGTGTTGTTGTCATGGCATTTACATTGTAATAGTCAGGGAAAGAAACAACACTGCAAAACCAAGCCACAAGTTTAATATACATTCTCTGATGAAACGATTGGTTAATGTTTAGTTACATGGATTAAAAACTGCATTCATTACACAGTAAAAAAAAAGTTACATATACGGTAAAAAACTGGCAATTCTGGTTGCCAGAACTTTACCGTAATAAATATGGTAGAACTTTTTCCACTATTACGGTATAACTTTTTCCACTATTACGGTAAAAGGAATTTTTTACAGGCAAGGTCTGTATATAATTCTATATTTTACCGTAATTTTACCATAAACATAATCATTTATTTCACCGTATTGTACCGTAAAAATACAGCTTTTTACCATTAAATTAGACAGTGTTTTATTGTGAATTTAACAGTCTAATATAAAATAGAACTTTAATGTTTAATGATTCTTATATATTTAGTACTAATCAGAATCTGATTGAACTCATATCCAAAGTTGACATATTTTATCACCCACAACCTGCGTTCATAAGAACTGCAATGGTGAATCACTCACTAGTATACTACGACTAAATAAACTACGTTGATGGGAACACACGTCTCAGTAATGGTTGGAATAAAGATAACGACTTTAGTTTTTATTAGGTTTGAAAAGTAAAGATTGTTATTATTATTTAATAATGAAACATAAAGTGTTCAATGCATGACTGATTGATGTTACCGCCACGATTTGACAGTTTTTCACCGTGAAATCTACAGACATTTTTTACAGTGTACACATGTGTTTCTACAGACAAAGAACTCAAATGTACATGTTTCATGTTTCAGCCCCGACTGAGAAACAGACTGGTGTTACTTACAGTGGGGATCGAGCTCCTCTCACTGATTAGAAGCACATGTTTTAAAGGTCCGGCTCTGCGTCGTGATGTATTTACTGGGGAAAGGGCAGAGGGGGAGGTCTGTAAAAGACTGTGATAGACACAGCAGTGACGGGGGGGCAGTATGACGGAGGAACAGAGGAGCTATTGCCAGCTTTCCGCTAATGGAACTTTGTGCTAGAACCTTTAGGAAGTGACCTTGCTGGTGTTCTGTGTTCCCACTGCCTTAAAAGTTAAGGAGGGCTATGTTTATATATCTGTATTGTATTATTCCTCTTCTATTTTGTCATGTCCCATTACTTATCCATTCCTCAGCAACTCCACAACAAGAGCGGGGTGGTTGAAGTTCGACCTCCTGCTTCCTTTAAGCGTCTAATCACATTGCTTGTTCGACACCAAAGCCTTAAAGATTCAGTTTGCAATTTTATCCACTGGTTGTAAAATGGCGCTATTGAGCTAAGAATGGTCCCTCAAAATGGTGTGATCTATGAGCTCCTAGTTCTGAACTGAACCTTACCTGACCCGAGACAAACTGGAACACGAATCCCTTCTGCACGTTTACACAGGATTACAATTGATTTACATTTTCCATAGATTAAAAATTATTAAACAACATAGTAGTAGTTGGATAACACTGCTTTGGCAGATTGAACTGCTTCTAAACATTTTCTGTAGCCAGCTATGTGTCTTCTATTTATGACTGGGGTTTTTTCGCGCGTTTCCTCCCCCAGCACAGAAAGATTGTTGGGTTTGCACTGCTTGTTTGAGGTCACATGCCAATTTGCGCTGCCTCTTGCTGGAGGTCCGGGGAGAGTCATAGAACCCGGAGTCAGGCTCGAACCACTGACTCATGACATAGACTGTCCTGCAATGCAGCAACTTAGCCCACTATGTTAACTACATTTCTGAAAGTTGAATTGGCAGCTGGGACCATTGAGAGATTTTATTTACTGCCTTTTAATATTGCCCGTTATGGCCTGTTTTGTGAAAGTGAAAATGCAAATGAATGATAATGCTGTATTTAATGTTGCAGAAAAGTGGCATGTTTCACTTCTTTCCAAGTAGAGTTCAGGTCAAATTGTGAAGGATTCATTTAAACATAATTTCTTTCCAACAGTGCCCAAATATTTGCATACAACTCTGTTAGAGCGTCAATGTCACATTAACAAGTGACACAAATTAGAATGGGATGAATTTCGTTGAAGTGTTTCACTTTTCAGAACTGTTTGTCTGACAACAGTATACACTGACAATCATCACAGTATAACAACAAGTCAATTAAACTTCTGGGATATCAACTGTCCAGTTAGGAAGCATACACGATTGTGAGTCAGTGTCACTTGGTGTAACTGAAAGTGACAACAGGTGCACTGGAGAGGCAACAGCAAGACAACCCCAAAAAGGGAATGTTTTTTTTCAGTTATTGGCAGTTGCTCTCTCCTACCTGACTGATTCTCCTCCAGTTTTACTTGCGTCCTTTGTCACTACTGGTAGCATGAGGTGTTATCTGCAGCCCAGGTTCAGGTTGCACAGGTAGTCCAGCTCTTCCAGGACGGCACATCCATACATGCCGTAGCAGGGTTTGCTGTGTCTCCCAGTACAAGAGCATGGATGAGACATCAGGAGACGGGCCGTTACACGAGGAGACCTGGACAGGGCTGTTGAAGGGCCTCAACGCAGAAACAGGACTGATATCTGCTCCTTTGTGTGAGGAGGAACAGTAGGAGCACTGCCAGAGCCCTACAAAATGACCTCCTACTGGTGTGCATGTTTCTGACCAAACCATCAGATACAGACTCAATGAGGGTTTGCATGGCCCGGCATCCTCTAGTGGACCTGTGCTCACAGCCCAGCACCGTGCAGCTTGATTGGTATTCACTAGAGAACACCAGAATGAGCAGGTCCACGATTGGTGCCCCATTCTCTTCACAGATGAGAGCAGGTTCACACTGAGCATGTGACAGATGAGAGTCTGGAGACACCGTGGTGAATGTTATGCTGCCTGCAACATCATCCAGTATGACCGGTTTGGCGGTGAGTCATTGATGTTCTGGCGAGGCATATCCTTGGAGGGTCGCACAGACCTTGCTAGCCAAAGATACCCTGACTGCTGTTAGTACCGGGATGAAATCTTCAGACTCATCGTCAGATGTTTAGTTGTGCAGTGGGCCCTGGTTCCTCCAGGTGCAGGACAATGCCCGGCCTCATGTGGCCAGAGTGTGTAGGCAGTTCCTGGTTGACGAAGGCATTGATGCCATTGACTGGCCCTCACATTCCCCAGACCTGAATCCAATTTAAATTGCCTGGGACATTAGTATCAGTGCATCTAATGCTTCCAAGTAGCACCACAAACTGTCCAGGAGCTCACTGATGCCCTGATCCAGGTCTGGGAGGAGATCCCTCAGGACACCATCCACTGTCTCATCAAGAGCATGCCCAGACATTGTCAGGAGTGCATACATGCACATGGAGGCCATACACACTACTGAGTTGCATCATGAGTTGTTGTGATAAATCAAGCAAGTTGGAACTGCTTGGGATTTAAATTGTTTACTTTTGTCACTCAATCGGTTGGTGTTTTGGTTTCCATTGACCGTTTTTACTTCATTGTATTCTCAACTAATTACACAATGTATAGTAAAGACTTTGATCTTTAATGTTTTGTTTGAGACCCGATGTGTGATTTGAGTGTTCCCTTAAATATTTTGAGCCGTGTATTAAGATCATCATCTACAAGCATAAAAGAGACATTTTTAGAGCTACAGTACTCTTAACAGGCTCTTTATCTAACCCTAGTTGTGATTAACCTGATTTGGCTTTTGACAGTTTGTATTTATTGTTTGTTTGTTTAACCTTTATTTTACCATTTAAGTTGACTGAGAACATATTCTCATTTACAGCAATGGCCTGGGGAGAAGTGAGGGGAGGAGAGGGAATGAAAGAGCCAATTGAAAGCTGGTGATGATTAGGTCGCAATGATGGTTTTACGGCCTGGTTGGAGATTAGTCCAGGACACCGGGGTTAACACCCCTACTCTTACGATAAGTGCCATGGGATCTTTAGTAACCAAGGAGTCAGGACTTAGATGTTTATTTTCTTCTCAATGTTTACCTCCATTGTTATTAAAATGTTTCGGTAGCGTAATGTACTTCAAACACAAATAAACTGTGCCTTGCACTGCCTAATTTTTTCAGCCTGTCTTGGGTATTGATTTCATACATTAAACGCATCAGCGATGAGCTTCTTCCCGCCAACACGCGTACCGACCAATTCCTATTCAAACTCCTATTAAGGGAACTCATTCCATGATCCAGGCTAATAGAATATCCGTTTAATAGTACAACAATCCTAATTAGTTCAGCTTTTAAGAGCATCTACATAGTGTTTTATAATTTATTTTTATCTTTACCAGTGGTAATTCTGGACTATATTTTAAAGAAGGCCAAAGGTACGTGACTAAAAACCAGCATGTCCAGATGAACATCAAGAATAGTGTTTGGGCAAAACATTTTTATCCCAGGGCTCTGGACTGATGTTTTCTACTGGTGACACTACTGCCATTGAGTACTTCTATTGGTGGCACTAGCGCATGGTTCGGTCGTACCCCCAAAACATGATCGTAAACAAACAGTTAACATATTTTGCAATCATGGCTACACCTAAACGTACACTTTTAAAGAACCTAACACCTTTTTTGTAGATATACCTATTAAAATCTTACACTTGTGTGTTGTCATGCTAGATTTTCATGCTGCTATGTTTGTGTTCAAATTTTTGCTGTCAATCTTTATTGGAATTCACTGAATGCCAGACTGTAGCATTAACTTTATACAAATAACTGTTTGATGAATGAGACTCATATCTGTTACCATTAATAGGGGAAATTCAAACCTGATTCAAAATCTGTGTCAAACAGCAACTTTGTAAGCCCTCTAACACGGCCGGCTGACATGATCTGCTAAGAGAAGAGGTTTAATATACAGGACTTAGCTAATTAATTTAGTCTTGTCTCTTCAATATATAACTTCCCTCTAGAGCAGAGGTTGGCAGCCCTGCTTATGCAGTTCCACAGGTACGGCTGGATTTTGTTCCAGCTATGTGCCACGCCTAAACAACTTTATTTTTATAGTTTGATTAAGAACACAATTGTATCTCATTTACTGTAAAGACTAGGCTAATTGACGAGTTCAGTAATTACAGTCGTGGCGAAATGTTTTGAGAATGCCACAAATACTAATTTTACAAATCTGCTGTCTCAGAGTTGATGGCAATTTGCATGTACTCCAGAATGTCATGAAGAGTGCTCAAATGAATTGAAAATCCCTCTTTGCCATGAAAATGAACTTAATCTCCAAAAAAAACATCCACTGAATTTCAGCCCTGCCACAAAAGGACCAGCTGCCATCATGTCAGTGATTGTCTCATTAACACAGGTGAGAGTGTTGACAAGGACAAGGCTGGTTATAACAGACTGGAAGCTTTAAAAGGAGGGTGGGGCTTGAAATCATTGTTCTTCCTCTTCAACCATGGTTAACTGCAAGGAAACAAGTGCCGTCATTATTGCTTTGCACAAAAAGGGCTTCACAGGCAAGGATATTGCTGCTAGTAAGATTGCACTTAAATAAACCATTTATCAGATCATCAAGAACTTTAAGGAAAGCGAGGTTCAATTGTTGTGAAGAAGGGGTCAGGGCACCCAAGAAAGTCCAGCAAGCACCAGGACGGTCTCCTGACATTGATTCAGCTGCGGGATCGGGCCACCACCAGCGCAGAGCTTGCTCAGGAATGGCAGCAGGCAGTTGTGAGTGCAACTGCATGCAGAGTGAGGCGAAGACTTTTGGATGAAGGTCTGGTGTCAAGAAGGGCAGCAAAGAAGCCAGTTATCTCCAAGAAAAACATCAGGGACAGACTGATGTTCTGCAGAAGGTACAGGGATTGGATTGCTGAGGACTGATGTAAAGTCATTTTCTCTGATGAATCCCCTTTTAGATTGTTTGGGCCATCCGGAAAACACCTTTTTTAGATAAGACGAGGTGGGCGCTACCATCGGTTCTGTGTTATGCCAACAGTAAAGCATCCTGAGACCATTTATGTGTGGGGTTGCTTCTCAGCCAAGGGAGTGGGCTCACTCACAATTTTGTCTAATAACATATCCATGAATAAAGAATGGTACCAACACATCCTTCGAGACCAATGCCTTTTCCAGCATGATGGAGCACCTTGCCATAAGGCAATAGTGATACCAAGTGGCTCGGACAACAAAGCATTGACATTTTGGGTCCATGGCCAGGAAACTCCCCAGACCTTCATCCCATTGAGAACTTGTCGATCCTAAAGAGGCAGGTGGACAAACAAAATCCCACGAATTCTGACAAACTCCAAGCATTGATCATGCAAGAATGGGCTGCTATCAGTCAGGATGTGGCCCAGAAGTTAATTGACAGCATGCCAGAAAACACATTGCAGAGTGCAGAGGTCTTGAAAAATAAGGGACAACAAAGCAAATATTGACTTTGCATAAACTTAATGTAATTGTCAATAATTTACACTTATTAAATTTGACACTTATGGACTGCTGGTAATTATATTTCAGTATACCATAGATCTATTTGTCAGTAGTTACTAAGAACACTGAAGCAGCAAATTTTGTGGAGACCAATAACTGTGTTATTCTCAGAACTTTTGACCACGACTTTTGTGAACAGCCTTCAACCAGTGCACACAGGGCTTTAATCAACATGGAAATGTTTTTTTCTAGGTACATACAAAGTCTAGGCTTTACTTTGTCATTAGAATTACGTTAAAAGGTGCACGTTACATTTATTTAGCAGTGTCACATTAGTGGGATTTTACATTGATATATTTTCTTAAAATCTAATAGAGAATACTTGAATCAAAAGATTCTTTGATTTCACAAATCAGAAGTTTCAAACCCTGAATGCTTATGACATGAAAGTTGTGAGAATTTTGTGTGTGTGTGTGTGTGTGTGTGTGTGTGTTACTATTGGCTCACCTTTTTCTTAAGTTGGTAACAATTTTTGTAATGGCAGTAAGGCTTAAAGGGGAATTGGACATAACAAAGTGACAGTGGAGAAAACCTAGGGGAATATCCACAAGGGAAGGACTCTTCTTTCAAATGCGTCACATTCTGGCCCTCAGCACAGCTATTTGTTGTCATTGTGATTGTTGCCAATTAAAACATCTTGTTGCCTTCAACACCGCCAGCACTTGTTTAATCAAAAGAGACAATTTAGATATTAAGCAATCAAACTAGTTTGCTCATGTGCCTTGTTTCAGGTCAGCCACCCAGTCTCTAGGGTTTAAGCCAATGTAAATTCAACCCTGTTTGATTATGTAAAATAATTCACAATTCTCCGTCTAGGTGTGTCTGTCTTTGTCTCACTCCAGTGTCCCTCCTTCTGTCTCTGTCTTTTGTCTGTCTCGGTTTCAAGCATATTGCTTTTTGTTTTTTTGATTTAAAATAGAACTATAGAACAAGCTCTAAAGGGAAGATAACTGCAGTTGGCTTTTCGCTTCCCTTTTTGCAGCTCCCATGTCAGTGAAGGATGTCCTCCAGAGTCTGGTAGATGACAACATGGTGGATTGTGAGAGGGTAGGCACGTCCAACTACTACTGGGCCTTCCCCAGCAAGGCTCTGCATGCACGCAAGCGCAAACTGGAGGAGCTGGACAAGCAGGTGGTTATAACAGTTGTTCCATATTCCGATTTAAATATGATCTATAATTACTACATTAATGAGTCGCGTAATTACCGATACAAGCCCGTCATTTGTGTGATTGGTCTTCTCTGAGACACTAGAACCTTGTTCTGATCTCTAGCTAATACTGAATCTGGACTGCCTTTTTTCTTACCAGGTCTACCAACTTATTAGGATTGTTTTTGGAGATTATGCCATGACCCACATGGTTATTTATACTGACCTGTATGGAATGGATCTCTACCTTGCAATCCAAATAGCGTGTTATTCCTCTATAATACACTTATGTTGGCCTCAAATGGGCAGCAGATTGATGTTCCCTTACACTTTTTGACTTGACTATCCAAATTAAGCTCAAGTTATTTTTTGGGTCTGGTGATATTTTTTCTGTAAACAGTTATGTTTGAAATATCAGAGGGCATTCTACATAGGGAGTTGGTATGAAACGTGTAGTCACAAGTAGTGCATTTTATAAAGGATAGTGTGCTATTCCAGGCAGTCTTGGTCTTTACAGTCCATTGGAGGTTTATTTCACCTCTTCAGTGTGGTGGCTTGTCACAACTGGGGGTGTGAACTGTCACTTCAACAGTTGGTGGTACTCGTGTCCTAATGGGATCCAGGCACTGACATGGGCGCAAGTTTACTGCTGCATTGTGGGTTCAAATCTGAACTACTATCAAACTCTCGTGTGTTATGTCAGTTTTAACAAATAAAGCATAACAGGCCATTTAAAAAATGATATCTTTAAAATCAGTTGGTTGTAGCATCTCCTCCTTGCCATGACTTGTTTTCCCTACATGCAGCCCAGATGGTGTGAATTTGGGCAACTGGCAGGGAAATAAACAGCTTCTGGTTGCCAATGGTGCCACTAAAGCAGACGCCTACACTGCACGGTTGAAAATCAAACTCCATGTGGTCTGTTATCAGTGACACATTCATATGAAAACCCTCCCACGGTCATTCTATAAGGGGACCTTTTGTCCGTGTCAGTGTGCTATTTTTATAAAAATTGTGTTTTCAATCACTGAACTTCTTATTAAAAACAGTTGAATGCAGCTGCAAATGGCAGTATTACAGTTAAAAACATATTTCCTTCATCTAGTGAATAATATTTTGGACTTACACATAGTTACTTCTACAATTTTATATTTAGTGTTGGGAAATATTATTTCTATAATAATGTCTGTAACAGCAGCTTTCTATGCAACCAGTTGGAATTAGCTAATGTACAGGTATGTTTATGTTCTTCAGTTACGATAATCCATGAAATTCATTATGATTATTTAAAGTGCCAAGAAACATTGAGTGTATCCTTTGGTATTACATGGATAACTGCATCAATGCTTTGGGTCATTTTCCTGTTGCATTCCCCAACTTTGGTTGATCTTCAATTGGCAGACAGATGGTCTTACACTCCTGCATAATGTCTTGATAAAAAACATTCTGAGAATGTAATCAAGCTGTCCAGACCCTGAGGCAGCAAAGTAGCCCCAAACCATGATGCCCCCTCCACAGTACTTTACAGATGGTATGAGGTATTGATGTTGTCGTGCTGTACCTTTTTTATACATGAATATTGTTGTGTGTTACTTCCAAACAACTCAATTTTGGTATCTTCGCAATATTTTGTCAGTATCACTGTGGAACATCCAGGTGCTCTTTTGCAAACTTAAGATGTGTAAAAATGTTTTATTTTTATTTTAGCATGTTCCATAGGTTTAGTGAAGACAGTTGTCTCATTGTTTGGACTACACGTAAACTGGAATGTTATCAAGAGGAAGATGGATGGTCACAAGCCATAGTTGAGCCGACTGAATTTTTGCAGCAACAGTGACAGCACTGAATATTTTTTGTTATTTTGACTAGTTGTAATTTTCTGCAAATAAATGTTCTGAAATACAATATTTAAATTTAGAATTTGGAAGAAATGTTGTCAACTCACTTAGAACTTCAGGAAGTTCAAAAGGGTTTTTCTTGCTACTGTATATGCATTGTACATTGTTTTTTCTGTGTCAGATTTGAAGTTAAAGCCAGGAAAAAACAACTTGTGGTATTTGAGCAATTGTTTAAGAAACACTATGTAGACACTCGTATCATGAACTTTAGCAAATTCCAAGAATCATACTTTCTTTGCTAATTCATCAATTTTGCTAAATTCTATCATGCATTTAGTGAATTGTAATATAATGATACGCATTTTGATGTAAGAAAATATGATAATATACTGTCCCAGATGTACATATGTTAACATTAAGAATACAGAAACCTGTGAGAATATGTATTTCATGATTTCAAAAATATATATTTTGTGACATTAATGTCACAATACAGTATGGCTTGTTCTGTTGATCCATATGAATTTTACATCTTAGGCAATGTTTATATATGTGTCAAATTGTTGTGGTGAATAAATGATGTAAAAAACACAATTCCACCATTTACTAAAGCTATATTATAGACATTCTTTTATTCCTATATAATATAATGCAAAAATCGTAGTTATATCCCCTTTAATTGAAGATTTTCCTTTTTACATAGCATTCTGAGATGAAGCAACGTAAAATGTCTCTGCAGCAAGCTGTTGAAAAAGCGAAAGTAGGACGTCAAGATACTGTAAGTACATTATCTCACAGCCTAATTTTAATAGTTTCTCTGCAATGGAGATTTTGTCTCAGTGAACCATTGTCATTTCATAATGACATTGCAGCTCTAGATTTGGAGAAAGTACAAAATGTAGAATCTGCATAATTGATGACATCAGTCCAGTGTTGTAAAAAAAAAACCTGTCTGTCTACCGAAAGGATGGGCGGGCCTCTCTGATGAAAGAACTGCAGGCCCTCAGGGAGGAGAAGACTCATCTGAAGGCTCAGTTGGAGAAGTATAGGGAGTGTGACCCAGAAGTAATCGAGGAGATAAGTGAGTATCCAGAGGCCAACGTTCCAGTGGAGAAGCATTGCAAATATAACACAGTAATGAAGTTCTCTGCTCTCCTGCAAACCACAACAATCCGGTGCAACCAGGGTAGGACAAGTCAATGTAGAGAAAAGATCACCGGTGCAACACGGATGTCTTCATCTGATGAAGATGTAACTTTACATCGAAACGTTAGTCACCACTATGCACCTTTACTATTAAATTATCAATTAACAAGACATCCGTGTTGCACCCGGCGATCTATAACACAGTGATCAGTTGTGGTACTGTCGCTAGTAATGGATTGAGCCCAAAAAGACAATTCCAATACAACCTCCCTTTGAAAAATGCATTTTCACAATTCCCAAAAAGAAATTCCCAAAAAGAATTCCCAAAAAGATACATTTCTTATTTTTTTAGTGAAAAAGTATGACATTTATCATGAATTATCTTTAGGGACAGTTTTTAAAGATGGGCTAGGAAGATTTTTTTCCATTTTGCTGTACCATTCGTCAATGGTGGACATGGACCACTTGGGGAGTAATAAAAAATATTGGAACACCACCTGATATATATTAACATGTCAATTCATGTCGAATTTTTATCTATGATGACAGAGTAACAAGCAATGTTCACTCACCGCCCACTTCATTAGGTACATTTTGCTAGTACCTGGTTGGACACCTTTTTTCCTTCAAAATTGCCTTAAATCTTCATAGCATAAATTCAACAAGGTGCTGGAAACATTTCTCAGAGATTTTGGTATATATTGATTTTGTCACGCAGTTCATCCATGATGAGATTCTCCCGTTCCACCTCATCCCAAAGGTGCTTGATCGGGATGAAATCTGGTGACGGTGGAGGACATTTGAGTACAGTGAACTAATTGTTAGTTTGAGATGATGTGAGCTTTGTGACATTTTCCTCTGCCATCAACAAGGATTTTTTGTCCAGTGAATTGCCAATCACTGGTTATTGTCTCTTTTTCTGACCGTTCTCTATAAACCCTAGAAACGTTTGTACGGGAAAGTCCCAGCGGATCAGCACTTTCTGAAATACTTAAACCAGCCTGTCTGCCACCAACTATGATGCCACTTTCTTCCCCATTGTGATGCTTGGTTTGAACTTCGTCTTGACCATGTCTACATGCATAAATGCTTTTACTTGCTGCCACGTGATTGGTTGATTAAATATTTCAGTGTATAAATAAGTAGATAAATATAAATGTATAATTTAGTGAAGGACCAACCAAAGACTTGCTACTTTACACATTGTTTAAACTCTGCTCAGAGACAGCAGAATGGTATCTTCATGTTTTAAATTTTGGGTGATTAGGAGATCCACAAAATTAGGAAGTATCCTTTAAAAAAATACACTTCCCTACTGTTATATTCAAATACATTTCCGTTCTCAACAACTTATGTTTCTTGACATTCATGGATTCCTTTACGTTTTTAAAGCAGATACATTGTGCCATTAACAACTTGCCCTTTCGGCCCTCACAAAACATACATTTGGGATTAATGGTTTTTAACAATCCGTCTACGTACTGATTTATTGACTGCTTATTTAGAAATTCATCCGTTTCTATGGGCAGGAATGGGAAATTAAAAGACCAGGCAGTGTTTATTGTAGGATTTTAGTGTGGATGCATGTGTTTTTATGTATGTATTTCTGGAGCTGGTTAATATTACATGTGTGCCTTCCCATTCCCATGACACTTTATTAATTGCAGATTGAATCATCTTGTCATTTTCTATGAGTCATTGAGCTGTCAAGGACAGAAACGGTGCATCAGCCCAAGCAAGGCGACTGAATATTCTCAGAGAAAGAGCTGGCTCCTCATGGCCATCACCAACGTCCCCTTAGACAATGTATTTTGCACATACTTTTAAAGTGCTGGTTTTAGAATAGCTGTGGAAGTCCTGTGACAGAAAAGCCCTTTTCATTTATTGTTCCACATGTTGTCTTCAGCTTACGTTTAAAATTGCACCAGTTGAGGCTGTTTGCTCAAACTGTAATCTAGTAGTACTAAATGCCCCTCCCCCAAAAATGTTTCTCTGGTTTTTAACCCCAAAATGGATCAGCGTTAGTTTCTCATTGCTTGTTGACCTAGGCTCTGGTAAAAGTGGATGCTCCTGCCTTTGCTTCTGCTTTCTGTCCCCTGCGCGCTGAAAGACGAGTCCACGGCTAAATGTCAAACACTAAACCCCAAAGTGACTTCTGCTTAAGCCTGAATGATGAGGTGTGAAAGTCATATAACGTGATCTACAGTATGTCCTACACATGCATGGATGGATACCTTTTTTAGCTGCCTCCCATTGCAGGATTATCCACACGTCCACAGATATTCATTGAGTTAGTGACACATTTATAGATGGTGCAAATGAGACACCTGTGGAACCCCATGTTTGCCCTTAATGACTCACCCTTTGTGTCTTCCATGCCTTTTTCCTCTCACCCTGTAGGTGTTTCATAGCTGGAGGGGCTGGAGGGGCTTTACTAGGCTAAACTACCCACTCACGTCTTCAGATAAATGCCAAGTGTAATTCTGAAGCTGCTAGTGCTTCTGGAGGTTATATGATACTGTGTTGTGTCTGTGCGCAGAGTGCCTGTAGTGTGTGCTAAGGCGAGGCGACTCTTGAGTGTCCCCATGTAGCAGACAGCTGTGTGTAGGTTTATTCAACGCCAGTTTATTGTCAATCTATTTTAACACATGGGTGAACTGAATGATTTTTATATTTTTACATGAAAGATTTATTCAAGGGATAAAATTTGACAAATTAAGAAATTTGATTATTTGCAAACTTCATTGTCATTGTCAAAGAACATGTTAAAACCGTAAAGAGAACTGCACCACGATTTATTGGTGACTGCTACAGGTAGTTAGCTTACAGTTAGCAAATACCTAAAATGATTGTCTGTCGATAAAAACTGAATAAAATAACACAAGTAATTAGCTATATTGTAATTTCGCAACAGTTAATGCTATAATGTTAATTATTAAAGACAGGAAATATTTCTAAAAATGTATAGTACTGCTTGAAAGTTTGTGATCCCTAAAGGTATGGTCATGATTTTTGTTTACAATATCCAAATAAACTCATAAAATCCTGATCTAAACCCCAATTTGTAATAAATTAAATCTTTTTTTTTTAAATCACTTTCTTTAAATAATCTGCAAAGCCCTTCATTCAATAACGTGTGGTACCTACATTAGCAGGAACACGTTGGAGTAAACGTCTCTTACAGCCATTAATCAGTCTCCGACATCTGTTTAGAGGTAATGGACTTCCAGAACTTTTTTCAAGCAACAAAGTATATTAATAAATGTGCAAGTTATCATTATTGTTCTTGTTTTATAAACTCATTAGACATTCCTGGTATTTTTCTTTTTTCTTTTAAAGCGTCATGTAGGTTGAATGTCATCTGCTACACTGGTTAGCAAATTAACTACTTTAAGCAACACAATGGATTTGTGTGACATTTGATTTCATAGTGTGGAAACAATAAGTACACTGCTTTCTTCAGTAGATAGTGTTGCCCCTCTTGTATAAAATAACTTCATGTAGCCATTTCCTGTGACTGTGTCTTGAAATGACTCGATGGAGTTCATGCCCACTCACCTTTTACTGTACTGCTTCAACTGTGTCATGTTCAAAGGCTTTCTTGCATGCATCGCCCACTGCAAGCCCTCCTACACTTTTTTTCCATTATTTTGCTTTACCCAGGTGTTGTCTGGCAAACGTCAATCATGACTCGATTTTATTTTTTGAGAGCAAAGGCTTTATTGTTCCTCACCTTCCACATAGGCCATGTTTGCAGTTTCTTCTCCTGACAGTTGACTCGTGCACTTTGACTTTGATTGTGGCAAGAGAGGCCTGTATATTCCTGGATGTTACCCTGGGGTTGTAAGAGCTCAGCTTTTGGGCAAACTGTCCTATGTACATGGCCAGCTGACTGGGATTTTCTCCAATTGTACATGATTTGTTGGACAGTGGAATAGGGCTGCAACCAACAATTATTTGAATAGTCAAATATTCCAGACAGAAAATTCATGATCATTCAAATGATCAGAACACTAACAACATTTCTGGTAAAATAAACATTTACTGCTTAAATTGCACAAACATATATATTGACATGCTCATGGGTCAGGTTGGCTCCCTTTCCTTTATGTATAGTATATTCGATTATTAAAATAATTGAAAGCTGCAGCCCTACAGTGGAATGATGTATGTCAAACTTTGGCTTGGAAATTATTTTTTAACCCTGCCTAGACTAGTGGTTAGAGCTGCAACTGTTCACACATTGGAAAACCGTACTATACGGGGTGCTCTTTGCACATGAACCCGACTAAAGAAAAAAACACAAAAAAATGAATTGCTAGATACATTATTTTGAATGCCCCTTCCATAAAACTTATTGATATGAAAATATATGTGGCTATTCTTATCCTTAGTGCACTTTTCCAACTTTGTGAGCCAAACGTGAGACGGAACATCTAGACCTAAAATGGCGAGTGGTAGTAATGAATCAACATGAGAAAGTACTTAGCTTCATCTTTAGACAAGTTATGGCTCAAACATTGCTAAATGTCAGGGACCTGCCTGTTATTATTATTTATCTCAGATGTTTAAAAAGCGGTTAAGATAACACAACATATGTATGCACATTTCGTCTACATGTCGTGAAACCATTGTTTTGCTTGTATGGAATGTAAACTACTGTATGTAACCTATAGGGCAAAGTACATGCAAACTGCAGGTTATTAAATACCCTATATTTATGTTTCACACACGCGCGTGCGTGCGTGCGTGCGCGTCAACGGTTGGAACCAGATTTCTGAGAATGGCAGTTTGTGAGAAAAAACCTAGAGTGACTGCAAGACCTAGATCAAAACTAGGTGGAAACAGGCACTGAGGTTTTAGTGAGCACAGTAAGACGAGTACTAAACGCAGAAGGTTTCCATGCCAGAACTCAAAAAAGATGTACACAACTACTGACCTAGAGCACAAGAAAAGTTGGCTCCATGATGCTCAAAATCATATGAAGAAGCCACAGAGGTTTTGGGATTCAGTTCTGTGGAGAGATGAAACAAAACTGGAACTTTTCGGCATGATGGATGAGTGGTATGTCTGGAGGAAGAATGAAGCATATGATGAAAAGATAAAAAAAGAACCTCTTGCCATCTGTGAGGAAGCTGAAGCTTGGGCATCATTGGACCTTCAAACAGGACAGTGATCCCATCATCCCAAGCATACCTCAAATTTCACCAAGGCGTGTTTGCAGAAAAAGTTCTGGAAGTTTCTACAGTGGCCATCACAGTCATTTAACTTGAACTCCATAGAAAGTCTCTGGTGGGATTTGAAGAAGGCAGTTGCATCATTCAAACCCAATAATTTTACAGAACTGGAGGCCATAGCTCATGAGGAAAGGGCTAAGATTCCTCATGAACACTGCCATACGCTAGTGTCTGGCTATGTATCTCATTTGCAACAGGTCATAACATCAAATTAGTGCTATACTAAATATGCTTGAGAAATACTTTTGAGATTGGAGAGTTCATTATTAGTTGCATTTGCAGTTAAAATTTGGCAAACCATTTTGACGCATTTATTGTGGTGAGCTATTTCAATTGCTTTTGTTTGATTTGTACATTCTGTACATTTTTACAATAAACCTGATTTGCAATGGAGGGTTGAATCATTTTGATGACAACTGTACTTATTCATGTAGCCTGTTAAAGCTTTTTTATTAGACTGTAAAGTTCATAGCGCTTACCGATGTTTATTAAAAAACAAATAAGCATCAAACATGGAGTGACAGCCCAGAAGGATCCACATAGCGTTAGCGTAGCGAGGAGTTCGTCAACAAGGGTTTCATTGTCATGTTGTTTGGTGGCAGGCTGGAAGCACAGTTCACCCTCCATGTAAGGCAGCTCACTTTTGTTTCACCCATCCCATGGTTTGACTGTACTTCAGTAGTCGTTACCTCGTTCTGCATGAGATGGAATTCTCTTGCCACAATCCCACTCAGTGAGGACAGCTTGCAAAGAATGAATGATCAAACCAAAGGATACCTTAATTGGGCTACTAACAGCTCACAATGTATTGCAGTCTTGCTCATGGGGTAGGAAGGTGTAGGCAAATCAACCAATTGTACAGGCTTTAAAAAACACTAACAACTAGCTTGCATTATTGGTTGTTAAAAGAGCTGATTTGCCATCAGATTGGCAGGGAGAAAAGAAAAGGTAACCACGAGTTAATGTTTGTAGGCCTATTTCACTATTCAAAACCAAAAACATAGGTATAATAACAGGGATGAAAAAGTAACTCAGTGTTCAGATGAAGGATTCCAGTCTAAAAAAGGTGATCTATACATCGTAAACTCACATCGACAGTGTTTGTGTAATTACTGCATTCCCCACTGCAGCTTTAAAATGACACTGCAGCATTCTTCAATAGGTACAATTGCCCTCCATATCCAATCACTGAATCAAGGCAGAATTCATGCTCTTATCTAGTAACTACTCCACATAATCACTATTGTCAATCTGATCCAGGACCAGATCCTCCAGGGCATCGTTTACTTAGAAACTGAGGGGAATCTTTGCTTCCAACAAACAATTTGGCGTCCTCCAATCTCTTGACACTCCTGTGCTGGACGCCAGCTAATAGGAGCCCTGGCATTGCACTCCTTGGCATGAGGCTAGGTAGCGTGTTACACTGACATAGCAGATTGACCTGCTCTCTCCCCCGAGCTGCAGCTATTCAGAGGGCGGTAATGGATGGGGCACACAGGGTAACTAACTCTCACTTTGTAATTGAAAGTGGTGGGTGTGCACTCTGATTGATTGGCTTGGTAAGAGGTGTCAGGCAAGGGAGCTGGACCACAGGAGATTTCTCTGCCCAGGGCACTGAAAAAGATGCACACTCCAACATAGTACTGATGTTCTGAATGGAACACTGCAAAGTTGATCAAAAAAATGTTTTGTATTCTTTGTGTTGTAGTGTAACTTACATTTGTTTTAATGTGTTTTGTGAGCATTTATAGACTGAAGGCCATTTTCCAGTCTGGAAAGTGCATTTTAAGTCTAGTAGTAGGTTGTCAACGTCTGACTTTCTAATACCCTTTTCATATACAATGCCAGTACAGTACTATGTCGATAGCGGCTACGTATACCCTTTTCATAT
>JACXGM010001851.1:0-22245 GCA_016801145.1 Umbra pygmaea | reverse complement strand
GCCAGCAGAAAAAACAGCTTGCTTTATATCAAAATAGCATACATATTACAGTACATTTGATAATATATTATTTAGAAAATTCCAAGAAACATACCAAATGATCATCTTCAAAGGCTTTTGTCAATATAGATAGGCCTAAGTCACAGGACAGGAGGTCAAACTTTACAAAATAGAAAAGACGACTTCATGCATTCAATATGCATTAGAGGAAAATGTACTTCTTAAAAATGGTGACCATGAAAATTTGTTTTTACTTGGCTAATAATGTTTTTACTGTTTTCTTATTTGTAATTCTGCCTACCTTGTGATTTATTATTAGAGTGAGGACATGATTATGTAACTATAGCCTCAATTAAGCCAATATGTTAATTTGATTTTAAGAGCTACAGATAATTTGAGATAATTCAATCTCATTGAGCCTAAATAACATATTTAAAGCAAATAGGCTACATTTTGAAGAATTGCATTTGTGATGTTGATTAATTAATATCACATACTGTAGTAGTGCACATGTAATTATATTATAGCCCAGTAAACTAGGGCAGAGAGCCCAGTTCAAACAGCTGATTGTGGAGCCACTCACTAAAGCCAGACAGGGTAGGAAAATTCTAGGAAAGAAATTATGAAAGCTCTGACTGGTTCCAAGGAAGGTATGATTATGAAAACCATCTACAGTATTTAAAAAGATTGAATGTCTGTATAGCTGGTCAAACTGATATGTCCATTTGAAATCTGCCTAGAGATTTGCCTTTATTTCAGCACTTTATAAACTACTTTGCTTTACATGAAGCCATGATTAAACAAAACATAAATGTCAATAAGAAACATGTATGTCAACAAGTAGCAGCCATATGAATGTATGATAAAATTTAGATGAGCAAGGAAATATTGTTCTTCACTGTGTCAGTCACACAATGACAACTACATAAACTTAGATTTTTTTCTGGTTTTATTAGAAGCTTCAAATAAAATAACAAACATTTCAGCCTGTGTAGTGTGAATTTTAGAATTTTTTTATGCAGTTTTATAATTATTTAGGTTATTTGGGAATTTATATTGGATTCCAAAGTATTTTAGTTTATCAGCTTGTGGCCACATGTACCATCTTAACTGAGTCTCTCAGACATCCCAGCCAGGTCTCCTGTATTTTGACACCCACAAATTATAAACAAATCCCGGACATTGAAATTCTTTGAATTTCTCATAGTTTGCCATCTATTTGTAACACTAGAGGATGTTCCTTCAAAAGCGTATCGGCCATAATCGGCAAGCAAAAAGGCAGATTAATAATTATTTTGAAAACTCCAGGCCGATCAATTCGCCCAACCTAGTTTATTATGTGTAAATGCATGTAAACCATGAAGAATAAGGCTTGAAATAGAATATTGGCATGTCCCCAGGGCTTCTGAAACAGTGTGACAATGTTTGGGGGACATACAAACAGGTCAATATATTTCCTGTACGTTGTTTTGAAACCCAGCTATTTCCCCCTTCCAAAAATGTTTGTTTTTGTGGAGGATGATGTTCTTCATCATTGCAGTATTTTATTTTCACTTACTACTTTCAGTCTGTAATGTTTTTAGTAAAAAAAAATCTATTTTGAGGCACGACATCTCCAGCTCTGATGAACCCACATAGACAACCCACCCCTCATTATTGGCAGCATAATCACCTCATTTCAACAGTACCAAGCTTTAGTTGCTATTATAGTATGGTTTGCAAGCGTCAATCAACTTTAACCTTAATGAAGATTAGCAAAAATAAAAAGATCCTTTGAAAAATTACTTATCCTTAACCCTGCTAGGTAAAAACTGTCAATCAGTCCATGAGCAAGACAGTTAACCCACCTGGCACTTCCTCATTTTATTCTCCTCTAGGTCGTGGAAAAAAAGAGTTGGAAAACCATTTCTCCAAAAAAAGAACATCTAAGCCTAGATACAATTAGAAGATACATTACATTTCCCTAAACCTTTTGTGTTGTGGTCTGGTGAGACCAAAGGGCTTTCTTCAAAATATACAGTGCAGTCTTAGTACTTGCATAGTGGACACAATTTTCATTGTTTTGATTTGTACTACTGTGCTTTGTATAATATGGACATCAGATAGCTCAGTGGTTAGGGAGTCAAAATTGTAGTTGGAAGGTTGTCAGTTCGATAATATGATATGATAAATTCCAATTGTTTAAAAGTAAAGATTGGCAACTTTAAGCTTATAATTATTTCATAATAATTGTGTAATTTTAAGCTTAGCCAAGCCTTTTCATCAAAGTGGCAAACCTTGTTTTCTCCTCAAAAAGCTTTTTATGTCATGGAACATTTATACTAATTCTAATTAGCATAATTCTCCAACATACCAATATTTAGTCCAATTACTTGTTAATTAACTTTCATCATTCACACATCAAAACATTGTATCTATTGGTCAGCCCTTCTGTGAATGTCATGTCTATATCAGTGTCCGTTTAGTATCTGTGTTGAAATTGATTTTGTCTTGCAGGAAGATCCAATGTCACAGCTAAAGAGGCAGTGTCCAGATGGACAGGTAAGTTGATTGAAAGACAAATCTGCACACACATATACACCCTGGTGAACATGACCATCCTACCAATCCTAGACTTTGGTGATGTCATTTATAGAACTGCCTCAAACACTCTTTAGTAAATTAGATGTAGTCTACCACCACCATCTATTTTGTCACCAATGCCCCATTTAACACCCTTCACTTCAACCTGTATGCACTAGTTGGCTGGCCCTTACATACATACTTGGCACCTAACTTACTGTTACCATCTCATCTACAAGTCCTTACTAGGCGGAACCCCACCTTACTTAAGATCATTAATCTCCAGAGCATCACGCTCTCTTAATCTGCATTCAAGCAGATATACCTCTCTGGTTGCCACAAAGCCTCTACCTCCTTTGGTTGCCACTCCTTCCAGTTCTCCATTGTCAACGACTGGAACGAACTATAAAAATCTTTAAAACTCTAATCAACCTTCCCCCTCACTACCTTTAAAGAAATAATATTAGAGCTACTGTCAAGACTATTGTACATGTTGACTTTCCCCTCTCTTTGCCCGTTTATGCCCTAGTGCCTTTTTCACAACCTTAACGCATCTTGCGCAAATTCATCTGCACAGCTGTCTTTGTACGATTTTGCACAATATCATTTGCACAGCTATGCTCAATATGATACCTGTTCTAGTGTTGTTGTTTTTGCACTGCCATTATTAATTGCGACTGATCTTAGACCCTATGCTATTTTGTCTCCGGCCTCTTTGGATCACTGATAAATAGTTTGCCAGGTGAGCCCAATTAAAGGAAATCTACTTAAGAAGGATGTTCCACATTACTAAGCAAGCCACAGGTGTCAAGCAATATGGGAAAGAAAAAGGATCTCTCTGCTGGAGAAACACTTCAAATAATGCAATGCCTTGGACAAGTTATGGAAACATTAGATATTACCTAAGCATGATCATCCTACTGTGAAGAGATTTGTAGCTGATTCATTGCACAGACGGGTTTGTGCAGATAAAGGCATAATGCGGATGGTTACTGCCAGACAAAATAATCAGATTAAGAGAGCAGCTGCTAAAATGCCAATACAAAGCATCAAATAGTATACCTGCCAACGTGCATGCATTTTGCGTACCATTTACGCAATTTCAAGTCAAAGTACGAAATACTACTCTTAAATATGCAAAAATTGTATTTGCCAGTGTTTTTTTTTATTTCACTGTTAACGATAATATTACCAGTGCTGAGCCATTTACAGGATTTGCACGAAAGAAAAAAAAACTCAAGGTCTAGCAATTGTGATACAGCTGCTGGATTAACTCATGGCAGCTCCACATCGTCCGTTGACAATGACCGACCACTGATGCGTAAGGATTCTGGTAGGGAAATTGACCAAACTGTTTGCCAATACATGTTTAAAAAGGGGCTACTCTCTCACATAGCTAACCAACACTTTCATAGTTTGCTAACTTTTCTGCTGACATTTTTACCTTAAACAAGGTAGCTAGGTAGCTAGCTACAGTAACTAACGTTAATAATGTCAAGTTTATTTATATAGCACATTTCATACACAATGGCAATTCAAGGTGCTTTACATGAAAAGGAAAACATAAAAAGTTAAAACAGATTAAAGATAAAATTAAAGCAATTCAAATTAAAATAAAAAACAATTAGAAAAATAGTACAGTTAAAAAATAAGAGATTGAACGAACCATATAAAATATATTGCAATCAGTTCGGAGCACAGTGTTTATTCAGTAAATGCGTAGGTAAACAGATGTGTTTTGAGTCTGGATTTAAAGGTGACTACTGTTGGAGCACATCTGAACTATTCTGGGAGCTGGTTCCAGCTGCGGCTGGCATAGTAGCTAAAAGCAGATTCTCTGTGTTTTGAGTGAATCCTTGGTATCTCTAGCTGATGTAATCCTGATGATCTGAGTGGTCTGTTGGGTTTATATTCAGTGAGCATATCTGCAATATATTTTGGTCCTAGGCCATTTAGTGATTTATATACCAGTAATAATACTTTAAAGTATATCCTAAATGTGTCTGGGAGCCAGTGTAGAGACCTGAGGACTGGCGGATGAGGACATGCTCATATTTCCTGGTTCTGCTTAGAATCCTGACCGCATTATTCTGTATGAGCTGTAGCTGTCTTGTGGTTTTTTTGGGAAGACCAGTGAGGAGGCCATTACAATAATCCACCCTGCTGGTGATGAAAGCATGAACAAGTTTCTCTAAGTCTTGTCTGGAAACAAAGCATCTAATTCTTGAGATATTTTTAAGATGATAATACGCTCATTTAGTTATTGCTTTAACATGACTACCGAAGCTAAGGTCTGACTCCAGCATCTCACCAAGATTCCTGACTTGATCTTTAGTTGTTTGACCCCTAGCATCAAGGGATGCGTTCACCTTGAGAACTTCATCTTTGTTTCCAAATGCATTGACTTCAGTCTTGACTTCTCTTTGTTTAACTAAAGAAAGTTTTGGCACATCCAATTGTTAATTTCATCAATGCATTGGCATAGGAAGTCAATGGGGCTGTAGTCGTTAGGCAATAGGGCTAAGTAGATCTGGGTGTCTTCTGCATAGCAGTGGTAAGCAATTTGTTTCTTTCTCATTATCTGGCTCAGTGGGAGCATATACAGGTTGAATAGGAGTGGTGCGAGAATTGAGCTTTGTGGGACTCCACATGTCATGGATGTCCACTCAGACTTATGGTTGCCTATACTCACATAGTAACCTCTCACTTGTAGGTATGACCTGAACCCTTTTAGGACCATCCCAGAAAGCCCAACCCAGTTTTCCAGCCTGTCAAGAAGTATGTCGTGGTCGACAGTGTCAGATGCAGCACTAAGGTTGTGTAGTACCAGCACTGATAGTTTGCCTGTATCTGTATTGAGGCGAATATCATTTATTATCTTTACGAGCGCTGTCTCTGCTGTGATTTAGTCGGAAGCCAGATTGAAAATTGTCAAAGTGTCCATTTGAGCTTAAGAATTTGTCCAGCTGATTGAAAACAACTTTTTCAATGATCTTGCCTATGAAAGGGAGATTTGAGATTGGTCTGTAGTTGCTCAGTATGGTGTGATCCAAATTGATCTTTTTCAGGAGGGGCTTAACAACTGCAGTTTTTAGGGACTTTGGAAAAGTCCCAGAAAGAAGTGAGGAATTAACCAATTCTAGGAAATCTGCTTCTAAACAGTTAAACACTCTTTTAAAAAAAGATGTGGAAAATGTTTCAAGGGCGCAGGTTGATGTTTTAAGGTGCTGTACTGTTTTTTGTGCTGATCACCTTTCTGATATTGATTTTCTCTGAGAAGAAAGAAGCAAACTCACTGCATTTACTGTCTGAGAGCATTTCACTGGGAATGTGACTTGGGGGGTTTGTTATTCTCTCTACCGTAGCAAAAATAATGCAGGTAGGTTAGCTACGTAGTGCTTGTGCAGCTAACTAACTTCACAGCTTTTAGCCAACTAGCAGTAGAGAGACCTTGCTCATTAAAAAGACACAAATAGCTATATTTGTATAGTTGTTAAATGCATAGTCCTATTCAGTGCTTGCACACTTGTGATTCATGTGATAGCACGTTATGTACAGCAATGGTTCAAGTTAGTGCAGCAAGCCTTAGCTGACAGAGGGAGGTGCTGGTGATGTTGGGTGAGGAGGCAGACTTACTATTTAAAAAAAATATAATTGCAAGATTGATTATAATGTACACCCAGCCCTCCTGTTTAGATTGCAAACTTAATGTACTGTACAGAGGGAAAAAAAAACTGGAGACTGCCATAGCATCCATCCCAATAATTGGGGAGTGCCCTACCTTTCTAATTTCGTTCTAATTCTATGGTTAAAAATGCCACTGAGTATAGTTAGTTTTAGGATTTCATAAGACTCTCAGACAAGAGATTGCAATTTTTTTGGTTGTTGAATTACAAGCAAAGGGAAAAGACCCTAATAGTCACTGTATTATTTAATATACAAGCATACAAGTGTGCTTATGTTGTTTTTTTGTGGTCTTATTGAGATTGTGGAATGCCCACTTCCCAAATGCTGTGCACCACTGCGAAACGCTGTGTCCGTGCTGAAGTGGTACTCATAAACTCTTCTCAAGGTTAGCAGGTATGAAACAGGTATTTGAAGCTGCTGGTGCCTCTGTAGTCCCTCGAACCTCAAGTGTAGGATCTAGGCCTGCACGATTCGGGGAAAAATATGAATCACAATTTTTTTAGCTTAGAACTGACACCACGATTCTCTGCCACAATTTTCTTCTCATGAAGTTTAATGTTTATTGCACACATGAACCATGACAAAACAAATTGGCAGTAACAAACATAGATTTTTTTTGGCACCTATAGCACATTGCGCATCACCACTAGCCTGTAAACATAGAGGCTTCAATGAATAAAGAAAACTGTTCATTTAGGTACAGTAGGCTACCATAAATAGTGACATGTAACGCATTGAACTAAATGTGGCCCTGAAACAGGCCTTATCTGAACGCCTTGAACATGTCTTAACAAATTTTTAATGAGAATCAAAGTTATAAAAAAATTAAATTGCGAACAGAGTTGAATCGAGATTGCGGTTTTATAATGATTGATTGTGCAGGCCTAGTAGGATCTTCCAAAGGCTTGCGGTAAACCTACTATTCGGCCACCACTAACCAATGCTCAGGAGCAGAAACGGTTGCAGTGGGCCCAGAAATACATAAAGACTAATTTTCAAACAGTCTTGTTTACTGATGAGTGCCGTGCAACCCTGGATGGTCCAGATGGATGGAGTAGTGGATGGTTGGTGGATGATCACCATGTCCCAATAAGGCTGCGACGTCAAAAAGGAGGTGTTTTGGGCTGGAATCATGGGGAGAGAGCTGTTAGGCCCCCTTAGGGTCCCTGAAGGTGTGAAAATGACCTCAGCAAAGTATATAGAGTTTCTGACTGACCACCTTCTTCCATAGTACAAAATGAAGAGCCGTGCCTTCTGTAGCAAAATCATCTTCATGCATGACAATGCACCATCTCATGCTGCAAACAATACTTCTGTGTCATTGGCTGCTATGAGCATTAAAGGGGCGCAGATGGCTCAGTGGGTAGGGAGTCAGACTTGTAGTCAGAAGGTTGCCAGTTCGATTCCCGACTGAGCCAAATGTCGTTGTGTCCTTGGGCAAGACACTTTACCCTAATTGCTCCCAGGTCGTTGCTGTAAGTAAGAAATTGTTCTTAGTCAACTTACCTGGTTAAATAAAGGTTAAATAAAATAAAATAATAAAAAAAATTAAAAGGAGAGAAACTCATGGTGTGGCCCCCATTCTTCCCTGACCTCAACCCTATTGAGAACCTTTGGAGCATCCACAAGCAAAAGCTCTATGGGGGTGGGAGGCAGTTTACATCAGAACATGGAGGCTATTCTGACATCCTGCAAAGAAATTTAACCAGAAACTCTCCATAAACTCACAAGTTCAGTGGATGCAAGAATTGTGAAGGTGATATCAAAGAAGGGGTTCTATTTTAACATGTATCTTGCCCTGTTAAGATGTGTTTGTTTGAAATAGCTTTTGATTTCAGAAAATATGACCTAATGCTGCAAATTCAACAAATGACCATTTTCAGTTCTTTACAAACCATAAAATGTTTTGAAACTCTGTTGTGCATAATACTTTGAAACTCATTGTTCAATGAAATTCGACTTATTCCCTAACAGTTGATGACTTGAAAATTATACTGACTGTCATTTGCATGGACTATTTAGGAACATCAGTGTAAAAATATATTTCGAACCTCAGGTTGAAGAGAAACAATGGGGATTCCGTCCTGGTCGTGGAACAACGATCAGATCTTCACTCTCGCAAGGATCCTGGAGGGGGCCTGGGAGTATGCCCCTCCGGTCTACACATGTTTTGTTGATCTGGAGAAGACATTAGACAGGAGATTCTGTGGGAGGTGCTGCGGGAGTAGGGGGTAAGTTGGCCCCTTTTTAGGGCCATCCAATCTCTGTATGACCAAAGCGAGAACTGCGTCCGTGTTCTCGGCAGTAAGTCAGACTAATTTCTAGTGAGGGTTGGCCTTTGCCAACCAATCCTGTTTGTAGTATTTATGGACAGGATATCGAGGCGTAGTCGGAGTGGGGATGGTTTTCAGTTTGGTGGGCTGGGGATCTCATCGCTGCTTTTTGCAGATGATGTGGTCCTGATGGCATCATCGGCCTTTGACCTTCAGCATTCACTGGATCGGTTTGTAGCCGAGTGTGAAGTAGCTGGGATGAGGATCAGCACCTCTAAATGTGAGGCCATGGTTCTCAGCAGGAAATCGATGGAGTGCCTACTTCAGGTAGGGAATGAGTCCTTACCCCAAGTGAAGGAGTTCAAATATCTTGGGGTCTTGTTCGCAAGTGAGGGGACAATGGAGTGGGAGATTGGTCGGAGAATTGGCGCAGCGGGGGCGGTATTACACACAATTTATCGCACCATTGTAACGAACAGAGAGCTGAGCCAGAAGGCAAAGCTCTTAACCTACCGGGCAGCTTTCATTCCTACCCTCACCTATGGTCATGAAGATTGGGTCATGACCGAAAGAACAAGATCCAGGGTACAAGCGGACAAAATGGGTTTCCTCAGGACCGTGGCTGGTATCTCCCTTAGTGTGAGAAGCTCAGTCATCCGTGAGGATCTCAGAGTAGAGCCGCTGCTCCTTTGCATCGAATGGAGCCAGTTAAGGTGGTTTGGGCATCTGGTAAGGATGCCCCCTGGGCGCCTCCCTAGGAGGTGTTCCAGGCATCTCCAGCTGGGAGAAGGCCTCGGGGAAGACCCAGGCCTAGGTGGCTCCAACCTGGCCTTGGAATGCCTCGGGATCCCCCAGTTGGAGCTGGTTAATGTGGCTCGGGAAAAGGAAGTTTGGGGTGCCCTGCTTGAGCTGCTGCCCCCGCAACCCGACTCCAGGTAAGCAGACGAAGATGGATAGATGGATTGTAAAATATCATTTGAATAATCATTTGGAACGCGGTGTAATTCCTGCTGTGTACTCTGAGTATCTTGCATTCTTTAGTTTTGTGTAACTTCATGTTGTCTTTTACACTTTGCGCTTTATCTTGGGCCAGTTGTAAATGAGATCCTGTTCCCTTTCGGCCCACCTGGTTAAATAAAAAATAAAAACTACCATTATATTCAAAAAGAAATGACAGATATTGTCAATGGTCAAAACATCCAGGCACAAGTTTCTTTTTTAAACTTGATGTGCCTTGTCAAAAACTGGTAGCACACAAAGGTGCAGCGATGTAAGAGAGTGCGTAGGAAACATAATGTGTTAATTACTGTCAACATAATGCAGGAAAACATTACACCACCACCTCCAACCTGTATCCTGGACATCAGGCAGGATGGGCCCATGGATTTATTCTGTTAACCACAAATCCATACCATTAGCATGACTTAACATGAAACAGGAGTCTGTCAGATGAGGCAATGTAATTTGCACAATTCTTGCCCTTCTCCTGCAACAGCTCACATTACCAAGCTTAAAATATTGTGCTTACCGGACTCTTGCTGAATAGGTGCTTTTTGTTGGTCACTGGGGGTGCCTACCAGACGATCATACCATCAGTCACTTGTTTTGTGCATTCTAACATGTAATCTAATGTAGTCCTGCATGATTAATCAAAGTAAAAAAAAATTGAATATACTTCTTGTAATGCTTCCCACACACAGAGCCCTGACAGCTCCTCCACGTTTAGTCACTGTTTGCCTGCTTTTCTGTTAGGTGAAATAAACTGAAATTAATGTTCCAAATTAAAACATAGCTTTTTGACACTTTGTTTTCTTTGCATTTTGTGCTTTCTCTGCATTTTGACATGTATCACATAAAAGAGTTGAAACCGTTTGTAGAGAAATTTGTTTTTGTCTTAACAATTTGTTCAGCTTTATCATGCCATCTGCCTGCTTCATATAGCAAGCCACTGTCAGATGACTGCTGGTGCTATAGCTGAATTCAACCAATGGTTGCACATAGCGGTAGCGAGGGCTTCTTTCTGACAGGCACTACAGGAGATGTGTGTGAGTCCTTCATGCGTGTTAAACTATGCAAGGCTGCAGGCCCAGATGGAATCTCTGGCCATGTCCTCATACTGACAAACTGCATCACAGGCTGGTTTGGAACGTAAAGGTAACTTACGAAAAGGCACTTCATTACTGGGACCTCCCTGACTTTCCGTAAAGACACCTACTATATCAGAAAGGCAAGAAAGATCCTCATTTTTGTCAGCCATCTGAGCCATGGCCTGTTCCAACCACTCACGTCTTCCAGATGCCGCCAGTACAGGAGCCTCCTGGCATAAACACAAGACAATTCAAATGTACCTTGACACAGTACCAATACCATTATTTCATGTGTACTTGTACAGTCTTGCATATACTTGACCCAATTTCTTGTTGTTACATATAGTTTTTTTCTATTATATGTTTTTGCACTGTATTGCTTGGATCTGTAGCAAAAATGAAATTACATCTATATTTCTGTGCACGAGACAAATACACAAAGAAAAATTCCAAAATTTTAATTCTGACATATGTAGCCTGCAACAGAATATTATGCTCAAGGTCATGCCTCTAGGCAGGGAAATAAAAAAAAGAATAACTAGCCTTTGTCTTTTTTATTATTGTTATTTAGAAACACTAAAGATATAGACTTCAGTAAAAGACAAATACACAAAATTCATTTTCTTCTGAAGAAGCCAATTCAAAGCGTATCCTCCTGTGATACAATTAAATGAGAACAAAGATTTTCGCCATCACAAAACACCTGAAGTTTCAGCAAACACCCAGTGCCTACTAAGTGGCTGTTTATATTAGGAGATCATCCAGCCACATATACTGTACTAGACATGTAGGAAAAAGCACAAGACAAGATCAAACTGTATAGTCTCAACTTGCACGTCTCTATGGATATTCGCTAGTTGCATTTCACGCAACCTCCTGAGCTAGCATACAACAGGTTTTTGAAAGAGCCCACCTGGAGCTTTGCAAATGTAAATGCTTTGTTCAGGAATGTCTCTAGAAATGTGTATCTTTATTTATTGACCTACAGGGAAATTATTTACTTGTAGGTCAATGGGCTGGTCTGGTTTCTATGTGAAGTGCACACGCAACACAACCGCGCAATTGCTGTCACGCGACATGTCAATGTAGACAGAAACAGTATCGAAATGATCATTCAAATTACGCGATCAATAGCTTTTGCAATCTAAACAGGCCTTAAGTGTAACCCGAAGCACTCCCCATTGTGGTTTATATGAGAACTCCCCAAATGCACTGCTCAGGTTCCCCTTTCACTGTTCCACAGACAAAACCCAGGGCAGCCGGTGACCTCAGGGTGGTAATGCTAGTGAGGTGGTTTTAGGCAGTGTTTAAGCAGCAGCCAAGTTATTGTTTACATTGTTCGTATCATTGACATATTAGTCATTTAGCAGATGCTTTTCTAGAGACACTTCTCTTAGTACAGACCAACTGTTGCATTGCAGTGGATTACTTACATTAATCTACCATGTCTTCACACTTGATGTTTTTTCTCTTGGCTAAAGAAATTGGCTCTATTAGACATGGGAAACTGCTTCCTTTAACATTGTCCTATTCTTTTATTTTAAACCAACATTGTTTATAGAAAATGTACTTGTATTTTGTATTCAGAATTTGTACATGAATCCAGATTAGGGTAAGTGTGTGGAGGATATGTCCCTGGAATAGGTTGTCTTTAAGGTGGGTGGACGATGTCCTGGAGGCCAAGAACGTTGGGCCAGTAAATGAAAGATTGCTGATTAGAATCTCAGAGTAGAAATGACTGTAAAAATTTCCTGAAATGTTTTCCCTTATCTCCTGAGTGGGGAACTCCTAATATACACTGCCAATCTACATTTTTAGAACACACAGGAAATGTCTTTTGCTAGAAATTGATGCCTACATGCACCCAGGTGGCATTAAATTGATTGGACATTATAGTAAAAATATGATAATATTTGATGATCTTAAGTTTTCATCATTAGGACACTTAATTCATGGCAGCTGAAAATGTGGCTTTGCCATTCGATGAGAAAAATGTATTACCGGTATAAATCAGTCATTTCCAACAGCGATTGACATTTGCAACGTTGGAAATGTCTTCAATATATTCTAATCAATTTAATACCACCTTGGTGAATTTCTATAAAAAACACAAACATTCCTGTGTGTTCTAAAACTTTTGACTGGTAGTGTAGTTCTCAGTATTCTAAGTACATTGTATTCACTTTTACTCATAACAGATTGAGCAACATGGGTTTTAGAATGGTGTATATTGAAGTCTTGCTTTTTATCTATATTTGCCAAGGGGAAATGTAATGAAATGTGGTCTCATTGTTTTGAATTAGGCTGTAGAGTCAAAACATAATTTCCCAGTTACTATGGAATAAAGAGCTTTTAACCACACAAGTTGTAAATACGGTGTTAAGTAATTCTTGGTTTTATTTTTCTGCAGATAATGTTTTCGCAATCAAGTCGTGGGCCAAGAGGAAGTTTGGTTTCGACAATGGCCGCATCGATAAAGCCTTCGGCATACCTGAAGACTTTGATTACATGGACTAAATGCTCAAAAGCTGTCGTTTGCATATATTTTTTTATGCCAGCCATCCTTCATAGTGCTGTGCAAGTCAAATGTGTTCATTTCTATTGGAAGGTTAAAATTACACAGCTATAGCAAAAACAGCATTCAATTTTCAGAGGTGACTTGGAACAGCAGCCATTTTGGTGTTCACTCAGGACCCTCTCAGGTGGAACTGCTGCTTATGTGGAACCCGAGAAGGCACTGTGCTAACCTTTTGCTACACTGAGGCAGGGGGGTTAGTGCCCACAAGCACTTAGATGTTTTTAAGACACCTGTTTGGATGAAAACCAAGAGTTCAGGGTTGTTGAAGGAAATGAGCTATCTGTGACCCCTCTTCCACCACACACACGGTCGAGAATGCGGCACATTAAACACCCTTGTTCTTTACTCACTGATTCAAACCCATGTAAATAAAAACAGCCACTTGTGTTGTTTGACACTTCCCCAATCTCTTCACCTAATTTACTTTCACACACTTTCACACATCTGCCACCTGGACTGACTAAGCTGGTCTTATCTCATGTTTAAATCAACAGAGTAAAGGAAGAGTGGGGACTTGATTGACAGTATAGTGGCATGGGGCGAGAGGCAAAGAGCACACAAATGGAAGCACCGGTACCACTGAAGTGATGCACAGACATTTGTTGTCATGGAGGAGCCATAAATTAGAGCGCAATGTACTTCATGGTATTGTGTTTCTGTACTTATTCCACGCAGCTCTGTTCAGGTTGTGTTGACAACAGGATGGATAATACATTTGAATGCAAAGGACAGCATTTTCTGTCATTCATAGTCATTTTTTTTCCAGTGTGGAAAAACAAAGGTTGTTGTAGTAATTAGTTCAGAACAATTTTTGAAACTTTTTTGTCAGACTTAGTTAGAAAAATATTTAAATTTGAATCAATGATGTGCTGTGCTTGTGTAGTTGACTTTGAACAGAGATCACTTATTTCCCCAGATGCCTTCATACTACCAGAGGTCTAATGTCAGCCCATTTGTCCAAAATGCAAAGTATAACCACATCACCTGCCTTTGTTGACATACTGCTCAAACAATATATTTGTCACTGATAGCATATACTGCATTCTTAGGCATTAAAAATGTTAATGTATTTAAAAATATTAATTGTATCATTTTATATTTGCATTAAAGGTTTGACTGTGTAAGGCATCCTTCCACTGAAATAATAACACTTTTTGTGAACAATCATTTTATTTTGTATAAATGATCAAATAGGTACTCTGTCATACAGTAGTACACTGGATGGTAGGGTCAGATTTTTTTGTAAAACATGAAAGTATGTATTTTTACTTTTATCTACAGTTCAGACTGGTGGTGGTGTAATGGTGTGGGGGATATTTTGATGGACACTTTGGACCCCTTAGTAGTAATTGAGCATAGTTTAAATGCCACAGCCTACTTGAATATTGTTGCTGACCATGTACATCCAATTGAGCACCTTTGGGATGTGGTTGAACCGGAGATTTGTGTCATAGATGTGCAGCTGACAAATCTGATGCAACTGTGTGATGCGTTATGTCAACATGGACAAAAATCTCAGAGGAATGTTTCCAGCGTTGTTGAATCTATGCCATGAAGAATTAAGGATTTTTTGAAGGCAACAGGTAGTCCAACCTGGTTATAGCAAAGTGTACCTATGAAGTGGCTGGTGAGTGTATATACACATTGCAAATCTCCCGTGGGTAGGTCTATTAATAGACACTGCCAGTAGTTGCTCAAGGAACTGAACTATTTATGTGTTGTTCTTGGGTTTGTTTTGTTAGGTCACTGATTATTTGGCGGAATCACGATTGAGTGACAGCGGTGCTTAAACATTAAGACGGAACCACCAATGAGAAATATCGGAATTGAGTTTAGATTTTTAATTTCCTTTTTGCGCTGTTCAAGACAGGCCAGATAGCAATTTGTATAGCATGGACACAGAATTTATATGAAGCTATTTAACAAATTATGCCAAATTTACTTGTTTCAAAAATTAATATCTGACCAATAATACAACATTTGTTGAACTGTCAGGTACACAGTTTAAATATCAATTGAATGTTGTTAGTCTCATTCGTTATGTTGTTTTTCATATATAAAAAGTAAAGCATATGTCACTTTGTAAATCTATTTAAGTTATTCAACGTAGTTAGTCTTTTTGACATTCGCTACGCGTTTACTTTCTTTTATGGACATTTAGCATTTTGTTTTGAACTGAGCTCAATAAGATATTCCAAACAGATCATAGGGTGCAACGACTTGACTGGTCAACGTGCACTGCACTTTTTACACTGCGAGGAAGTGAGCAAGGAAGGAAGCAAGGACGGAACAGAACCGTGTGGGAGGGCTTGCGAGAGAAGGGGGCGACAGCGAGAGAAAGCCAGCATAGCGAACACAAGGCAGGCTGCTATCTGAACAGGGCAGCATGGCGTGGGTACGGGATTTCATGCAAGGCAGCCACTGTCACAGAAAAACCTGGATTAATATTCTACTCGGGATTCTGCAGTTACTTTTGCCCTGCGTACAACATGGAGGGGCTCAGTTACAAGGTCTGGACTGATACTTTATCCTTAATTTATTTAACTACCGTTGTGAAAATGTCGGCGAGAAGTGCCGCGGCCAGCACATGCGCAATGAGCTGACAGACGAGTTGCTCTGCAAGAATGGAAACGCTATAATGATACCATATTTTTGTTTATTAAAATTAATACTAATCTGCGGTAAATTGCCGAATATGTGATTATGTGTGCGGGTCCGTAGGTAACTAGTTATATATGTGTAACGACTAATTTCCCTTTCCGACCAGTATGGTTTTTGTTCTGGACAGTTTCCTGTTCAAGACATAATTTCAGTGAAATACCGCGTTACAAAGGAAACTTAAAAAAAAGACAACTGAATGCAACTGTTTTTATTTCACATGTGCAGTTTAACTTATGTACATCTATTGAATGAATAAATATCACTGTATAGTCCGGCATTTATAAACGTCAGTGCTGTGTTTACAAGGTAGCATACTAGCGAAGCGCAGCTAACAGTAACACTAGACCAAACACAGTTGAACTCGCCTTTGTCAGACGTTTTCCAAGTTTTTCCAGTGTATAGTTTATTTCAACAATTGGAGCTGGCCACTTTTGTAATACCTGCAAACGTGAAATGCGTAGATGTCAATGTAGTTAGTTATATTTGTATTAACAGTTTCTGGTGAGCTATTCATGTTTACACCTTCCCTTTTCTAACCCCACCAAGCCCTGAGTCAGATGTCCAGCGTGGTGGAGGTTTGGCAGGCTGAGGATGCTGACCCATTAGTCCCAACTCAGGTAAATTTTAATTATTTGTTGAGGTTCTGCAAATGTAAGTTGGAGGTTATATAGAGACATCCATGCCTGTTTTTCACACAAAGCAGACCACCAAAGCACACCATGCTTATATCTCCTTATTGTAATTTTTTTTCTTCCGTTTTGCACGTGCAATTACTTCTAAAGACTTGCAAGGCTACACTGTATTACCTTTGTGTGTGAGATTGAGCTGAGATTGAACTGTTCAATACAGCTAGTTTAATGTCGCAGTGTCAGCATAGTGTGTTCCCGTTTTATACGTGAGGATTTGTCTGAAACGACTTTGTCCAAATGGAGGCGGGAAGAACTTGCTAAAATGCCACCTGCTAGAACAGGGTGCCATGTGGTCTGGCCTGCTCATTGTCTGAACGGTCAGTGTCTATTAATAGTGTACATGATCGCAAGGCCTGTTCTAGTACTGAATATCTAAAATTATATGGACGTAGCTATTCCAAATTGACGTATTGTTGGTGACCACATTTTCTGCCTGGTGACTCCAGCTGTACATCTCCAGAGCGCATCCCGTTTTCCATGCCCAAGACCACCGAACTGTGTTGATGCTACACAGACTGATCACAGCAGACCCATTCCTATCTCCATTTATGAACATTAATTGAATACTGATAAAAAAAACGTGACCTTAATATAATGCGCCAGGACCGTGCACAGACACGGTGGGGCAGGGGCTCAAGTAAAAAAAATAATATGGACTATTCTATTAATATCCTAACTAGTATCTCACAAGTGAGTACACCCCTCACATTTTTGTAAATATATGATTAGAACTTTTCATGTGACAACACTGAAGAAAGGACACTTTGCTACAGTGTAAAGTAGTGAGGGTACAGCTTGTATAACAGTGTAAATTGCAGACCCCTCAAAATAACTCACATTAAGGTCTTATCCACTAAAGTGAGTACACCCCTAAGTGAAAATGTCCAAACTGGGCCCAATTAGTCATTTTCCCTCCCTGGTGTCATGTGAATCGTTAGTGTTACAAGGTCTCAGGTGTGAATGGGGAGCAAGTGTGTTAAATTTGGTGTTATCGCTCACACTCCATCATACTGGTCACTGGAAGTTCAACATCTGCATGAACCTGGTTGCTCTGAATCAGCAAAAAATCTTTTCACAGTACGATTAAGTTTTCATATGAAATATGAAAATATTTAATATTTTTCATACTTTGTCCAAGGCATTGCACTATTTGAAGCTTTTCTGCAGCAGAGAGATGCTTTTTCTTATCCATATTGCTTAAAACCTGTGGCCTGCTTAATAATGTTGAACATTCTTAAGTAGTTTTACTTTAATTGGGCACAGACATTTGTTGTCATGGAGGAACCATAAATTAGAGCGCAATGTACTTCATGGTATTGTGTTTCAATACGTATTCCACGCAGCTCTGTTCAGGTTGTGTTGACAACAGGATGGATAATACATTTGAATGCAAAGGACAGCCTTTTCTGTCATTCATAGTCATTTTTTTTTCTAGTGTGGAAAAACAAAGGTTGTTGTAGTAATTAGTTCAGAACAATTTTAGAAACTTTTTTTGTCAGACTTAATTAGAAAAATATAATTAAGACACGTTATATCCATGAGTTTGATTCAAAAACAAATTATTTAATGTTTATAACACGTAATTCCAATTTGCATGATAATTTCAAACACAGTCTATAAAGGAATCAGTCAATTGACTCAATCAAAAGTATCTTGCAAAAATGTCAGTGACATTACAAACCAGTTTAAACATGGAAATCAAGTCAAGGTAGGTTGACAGTTACATGGTGCAAATGTAGGTATTAGAGCTACATTTATTTATTAAATTGAGGACCTTACTTGAACACTAACTTATGAAGTCATTAAAATTGTTCGATTTTGTGTTTGTTTGTTTAGTATAAAGAGTAAAAAAGTCACATACCTAAAACCATGCACCATTAACATGGCAAATAATTATATTATGTTAATAAACTATGGTAATGAGCCATGAGTGGTTTCATACTTTTGATCAATATTGACCAGTCTTTCCTCCTCATTTCCCATACCTCTATCTTGGATCAGTCCTTTATTTCTTGACTGCTACAGTGCTTTTACTCTGTCCTTGTCCCTCTTCTTCACTTCATACCTCTCTGACTGGCTGGCATCACTTTCTGCAGAGGAATGTAGGAAAATGCAGTAATGATAAAAGGCACACAATATTGCCAAGTAAACAATAGTTTGTAGCATATAATCTGATTTGGGAAAAAACAGGGATTGACTGCTAGCTAGCTATCCTAACTGTGTAACACAAACCATACATTTTGGGTTGTATGCACCAATGTTTTGAGGAATATATAAGCTTTAAAAAGATGTCCAATTTGTGTATCAACTCTTTAAATTGAGCTCATTAGAGCTAGTTAATGAAGATATCTACCCATATCAGATGAGAAAAGATCACTTCATTGTTCATTTTCAGTGCAATGACACACAGGAATGCTTGTGCATGTTGTAAGTAAGTTCTCCTGTCAACTGAATAATATATTGTATTTTATCAGAAATTGTATATTGCTTGCTACTCATTTAACAGTTGAACATTATAATAGGCCAGCTAGCCGATAACTTGGTCTAAAAACAAGTGTGTAGGTGGGAAGCATTGAGTACTGAATAGTCAACTCACCGTATCAGTGTGTGCATCATTTTATTCTTCTCTGTACTGAAGGCACAGTTGGAACAAACCACTTCTTAGAGGGGGTGGAAGGGGGCCCATAAAGATAAAACAGTTATATTTTGGAGACTGTGGATGGTATACAGTCTTGTAGTATTAAAGTATTTTAACTATTATTAAGAAAATATAGCACCAGCCAAGAGGGCATTTTTGAGTCTGATGGGAAATGGGCAGGGGCTCAAGCCCTCCCTGAGGTCTATATGTGCATGTGCCTGCAATGAGCTGGGCACCTTCTGATATCCCACCCAGTACAGCCAGAAGAGGACTGGCCACCGCCTTGAGTAAGGGCCCTCTCTAGGTTTAGAGTCCACCTACTAGGGAGTTTTTCCTCGCCAATGTGCCCCACTTGTTGTTGCTTGATCTCTGGGGTTTTAGGCCGGGTATCTGTCAAAGCACTTTGTGATGACTGCTATTGTAAAAATGGCTTTATAAAATGTGTTTGATGACATTAGTCTTAAAAATACCTATTTGTACTTTAGTAGATTTGAAGAAATGAGTGCAACTGTATTTCTGCAATTACAGCATTCTAAATATCAATGGTGACTGCAATTACTGCTGTTATACTGCAGTTTCAATTAATTTGTTATTGTACATTGTGTCAATATGCTTTGCATTTTGACTGAAGCTGCAATATAGTATGCTGCATTTAAGTTTGACCAGTTATATAGGCCAGAAAGAACACTGCAGGCCTTTTGTTTGACAGATTTCAAATGTCTCACCACGGATTGTGTTGTTAGTAGCAGGAAACATATTGGTTACTTTTTCTTCATCCTAAAATACATTACTTACTATTGAAATATTCTTTTGGCTATTTTAGTTATTGCCTTTGACTGTCATATAACTCAAATAATTTGCTCTCAATGATAGTCTACTAAATTTGAGGTTGCAAATCTCTAGTTTCAATTTCATTTGGTGTGCATCTCAGTGTGGCATTCAAAACATATGTTATCAGTTCTAAAGAAGGATTTGCCACAAAAGAAAAGTTGTCTACCCTTCATTACAACTTAGACCTACATCTGTGCAAGCAAGGGGAATAAATTCTCCAATTCTCAATTCTTGAGACCTGTTGATCACTAGTTTAACATGGTGGAATTTTGATAAGTATGATGTAGAGTGTGCATCAAGTGGTGTGTTGTCATATCCTGTGATGTGTCCCACCGTGCCTGACTGACAGAACAGAAGTGTTTTACATTCCTCAGTATTTGCATCAGGCTCAGGTAGGCATGACTGTGCAGTGAAAGAACTAGCTTTGTCTGAGCAGTTATTTCTTAGGTAATCCACCTGCACCAGGCTGTGTACACACCATAAAACATTTGTTATTGTACAAGTCCAGTCAGGCCCTGCCTGATTCAGCAAGGTTTTTTTTATTTACAGTGCTCAAAAAAATAAAGGGAACACTAAGATAACACATCCTAGATCTTAATGAATGAACTAATCATATTAAATACTTTTGTCCTTACATAGTTAAATGTGCTGACAACAAAATCACACAAATTATGAATAGACATCAAATTTATCAACCCATGGAGGTCTGGATATGGAGTCACACTCAAAATCAAGTGGAAAACCACACTACAGGCTGATCCAACTTTGATGTAATGTCCTTAAAACTAGTCAAAATAAGGCTCAGTAGGGTGTGTGGCCTCTTTGCCCGTATGACCTCCCTATAACGCCTGGGCATGCTCCTGATGAGATGGCGGATGGTCTCCTGAGGGATGTCATTCCAGACCTGGACTAAAGCATCCGCCAACTCCTGGACAGTCTGTGGTGCAACGTGGCATTGGTGGATGGAGCGAGACATGATGTCCCAGATGTCCTCAATCGGATTCAGTTCTGGGGAATGGGCGGGCCAGTCCATAGCATCAATGCCTTACTTTTGCAGGAACTGCTGACACACTCCAGCCACATGAGGTCTAGCATTGTCTTGCATTAGGAGGAACCCAGGGCAAACCGCACCAGCAAATGGTCTCACAAGGGGTCTGAGGATCTCATCTCGGTACCTAATGGCAGTCAGGCTACCTCTGGCGAGCACATGAAGGGCTGTGCGTCCCCCCCAAAGAATTGCTAACCCACACCATTACTGACCCACAGCCAAACCGGTCATGCTGGAGGATGTTGCAGGCAGCAGAACGTTCTCCACGGCGTCTCCAAACTCTGTCACGTCTGTCACGTGCTCAGTGTGAACCCGCTTTCATCTGTGAAGAGCACAGGGCGCCAGTGGTGAATTTTCTAATCTTGGTGTTCTCTGGCAAATGCCAAACGTCCTGCACAGGGTTGGGCTGTAAGCACAACCCTTTACCTGTGGAGGTCGGGCCCTCCTACCACCCTCATGGAGTCTGTTTCTGACCATTTGAGTCATTTTGCAGGGCTCTGGCAGTGCTCCTCCTGCTCCTCCTTGCACAGAGGCGGATGTAGCGGTCCTGCTGCTGGGTTGTTGCCCTCCTACGGCCTCCTCCACGTTTCCTGATGTACTGGCCTGTCTACTGGTAGCGCTTCATGCTCTGGACACTAAGCTGACAGACACAGCAAACCTTCTTGCCACAACTCGCATTGATGTGCCATCCTGGATGAGCTGCATGACCTGAGCCACTTGTGCGGGTTGTAGACTCTGTCTCATGCTACCACTAGAGTGAAAGCACCACCAGCATTCAAAAGTGACCAAAACATCAGCCAGGAAGCATAGGAACTGAAGTGGTCTGTGGTCACCAACTGCAGAACCACTTTTATTTGGTGTGTCTTGCTAATTGCCTATAATTTCCACCTGGTGTCTGTTCCATTTGCACAACAGCATGTGAAATTGATTGTCAATCAGTGTTACTTCCTGAGTGGACAGTGTGATTTCACAGAAGTGTGATTGACTTGGAGTTACAATAGCCGCTTTCCGACCGCAGGGATTTTTGCAGTTCCTAGAACATAACGTTCCTATAACCATTTTTTTCTCGTGTTCCGATAGAAGAAATTGCGGGATTATTTAGTTCCTCGCACTGCCGTTCCTATAACCTTTTTAGCTCCTACTCCAGAGCAGGGTCTTTCCATTTTCCCTTTTCCCAGGTCCACGTTGATT
>JACXGM010001850.1:30419-51143 GCA_016801145.1 Umbra pygmaea | reverse complement strand
GTGTAGTGTATTAGTAATGTGCATAAAGGGTGTGTACTGTCTTAGTAATTTGCATGAAGGGTGTGTACTGTATTAGTAATGTGCATAAAGGGTGTGTACTGTCTTAGTAATGTGCATAATGGGTGTGTAGTGTATTAGGGTGAGTACTGTATGTGGAAAAATGTGTGTGAGGGTGAACAAGGCCGGGAATTTTGTGATTTAAAGAGCAAGACCACTCCATCTTCAAAAGATGCCCAATTTGCCAAGGCACCACAGCCAGCAGCAAGGGCCAGAGCCAATTAAACTGATTTGGGGAGCGAAAAACACTGCTCACTCTACAGTCAATATCAAAGGATGAGTAATTGCTACTATGGAAGACTGAGTTTAGCACTTCCTTTGAAATGTGTTGTAGATTACTAAGACATGGTACACAAGTACCCATTGGGTAACTTTTCATTTGCATATGATGGCCTTCCATGCTGCAGTGACGTTAGAGGCGTGGTGTCTGCGAGCATTCCCTTACCTGATGTCGTAGCCGTACATATCTTTCTCAGGTCGTCCGTGGATGATCCAGTGGGCCAGTTCTCTGCCACAGCCTCCTCCTAGCATCATACCTGTGACAAAGAGTCACGTAAAAGGGATTTAATGGAAAAGTGAAAACTATGTTTCCTAACCATAAATGTCACCCTAACATATATTTCAATAACTCAACTTTATGCCTAAATTTACCCTGAAATGTCTAACCTTAACCCTAATCACAAAGGTGTCACCCTAAACCTAACCCAATTAGCCACAAAATTAAGGTATTCTTTAAATGTTTCCACACTCCATTGTTTTATGTTTAATTAAGCTTCTGGGGTCAACAATGTACACATACATATGGTAAACAAATTAGTAGCATAAACAATGATACAATCACTAGTTCCACACTCACACAAAAATCTGTATCACACACACGTCAGTATCAGATACAGATACATACATCAGTGCTACACAAGCAGATAACACATCAGTATCATACTCACTTATACAGTATACCAGTTTCACATACAGCTACACACATCAGTATCGTACACAGCTACACTCATCAGTATCATACACACAGGTAGCTCACAAACAAACGGCCCTCGGAGACACAGACTCACACAGCTTCATAACCCACCCCACCCACACAAAGACAGCTAGATAGATAAATAGATATAATAATAATTTAGTGATCCTCTATAGCCCTTTTCATGGAATCACTACATAGATATAATAATAATTTATTGAACTTCTATAGTCCTTTTCATGGAATCACAAAACGCTTCATGAGCAGAAAACAAACAACATAATCAATATTTAATGACAGGTCAACCAATCCTCTTCTTCATGGCACGAGGACACTCATATACGCACGCACGGATGCACGCACATGCACATACTCTCAAACACACACACACACACACACACACACACACACGTTTGTTTTTCTATCCTTGTAGGCCCCTGAAACCATAAAATCAGTGTTCACTATCCACTAAATCTCAGCTTTACCCTAATACACTGCTCAGAAATATTAAGGGAACACGCAATCTTCATAGTATAACACCATTGTGAATCAATATCACCTGTTTGCAAATGAAAGTGACAAAAGGTACACTGAAGAGGTAACAGCAAGACAACCTCCAAACAGGGAATGTGTTTGCAAGGTGGCGGCAAAAGACAATTGCTCTCTCTTTAACCTTCCTGATGGATTCTTCTCTAGTTTAGTATTTTGCTAGTGTCCTTGTCACTACTGGTAGCATAAGGTGGTACCTGCAGTCCATTCAGGTTGCACAGGTAGTCCAGCTCCTCCAGGATGGCACATTTACTTGATTTGTCATACAAATTATGAATGTTGATGCGGCTTTTCTGCATGTCCCTGTTGTTTTATTCTGTAAATGTTGTCTTTTTACTTTGTACAGCACATTGGTCGATGGCAGTTGTCTTTAATTGTGCTTTATAAATAAAATGATTGATTGATTGATCCATACGTCTGTCAATAGAAGGTTTGCAGTGTCTCTCAGTAGTCTCAAGAGCACAGAGGAGATACCAGGAGAAAGGCCGTAACATGAGAAAAATCTGGACATGGTCGTAGAAGGGCACCAACCCAGTGGCAGGAGCAGTATCTTCTCCTTTGTGCATAGAAAAACAGGAGGAGCACTGCCAGAGCCCTACCAAATGACCTCAAGTGGGCTACTAGTGTGCATGTTTCTAAACAACCTTTCAGAAACAGACTCCATGAGCGTGGCATGAAGGCTGACGTCCAATAGTGGGACCTGTGCTCACAGCCCAGCACGGTGCAGCTTGATTGGAATTCGCCAGAGAACACCAGAATTGTCAGGTCCACCTTTGGTGCCCCGTTTTCTTCACAGATAAGAGCAGGTTCTCACTGAGCACATGTGACAAATGTGAAAGAGTCTGGAGATGCCACGAATGACCGGTTTGGTGGTTGGTCAGTGATTGTCTAAGGAAACATATCTTTGGAAGGTCGCATAGAGCTCCACATGCTAGACAACAGTAGCATGCCTGCTGTTAGGTACCAAGATGAAATCCTCAGACCCATCGTCAGACCTTATGCTGGTGCAGTGGGCCCTGGGTTCCTCCTGGTGCAGGACAATGCCCGGCCTCATGTGGCCAGAGTGTGTAGGCAGTTCCTAGAAACATCATCGATGCTAGTGATTGGCCTTCATATTCCCCAGACCTGAATCCAATAGAGAACCTCTGGGATGTTATGTATCGGTGCATCCGACGCCGCCAAGTAGTGCCATGGACTGTCCAGGGGCTGACTGATGCCCTGATCCAAGTCCAGGAGGAGATCCCCAAGGACACCATCCGCCGTCTCATCAGGTGCATGTCCAGACATTGTTGGGGGTGTATATAGGTAGGTGGGGGCCATACACACTACTGAATCACATTATGAGTTGCCGTGATTAAATTCAAGCTAGTTGGAACAGCCTTCATAGATTTTCGGTGTGAGATTGAATTTGGCCCTCTATAAGTTGGTTTTGGTCAATTTTGGTTTCCATTGACCGTTGTTACGTCATTTTGTTCTCAATGAATTACACAATGTGCACCACATTCCAAATTATTACCTAAATAGGATTTAAGTGTCAAACATTAAATATTTGGTTTTCAATCAAACTCATGGATGGTATTGTGCCTGCAGGCTCTTTGGATCACTGAAAACAATCTTAGAAACCTGTGATAAATAGTTTGCCAGGTGAGCCCAATTAAAGAAAAGCTACTTAAGAAAGATGTTCCACATTATTAGGCAGGCCACAGGTTTCAAGCAATATGGGAAAGAAAAAGGATCTCTCTGCTGCAGAAACGAGTCAAATAGTGCAGTGCCTTGTACAAGGTATGAAAACATTATATATTTCACGAAAACTTAAGCGTGATCATTGTACTGTGAAGAGCTGTGTGGCTGATTCAGAGCACAGATGGGTTTGTGCAGATAAAGGCATAATGAAGAAGGGTACTGCCAGACAATAGGAGTGCAACGGATCAAAAAACACACAGATCGGATCGTTCCTCGAATCAGGGTCACGGATCAGATCATTTTTTGGATCAGCAAAATAAAAAAATAAAAAATAATTGGAATTTGGGTTAGTTGTTTTTATAATTTTCAATGGTTATGATGAGCAATATGAGAGAGAAATGTGGTTAATATTAATATCGTTGTTTAGGTACATTAAATCACGTTAAACCTTTTCCTCTTCATAGGAGCCAATGAAGAAGAACATTTTAACGTGAGATTACTTCTATAATCGTTGGATTTCGGTTTAGTTATTTTGACAGGCTTAATTGTTCATAACAAGATATGGCCATGAGAAATTTGGTGATGATTGACCATTGTTTAGGTACAGTAAAACCACGTTAAGCTTTTTCACATTAAGCGTTTTAGTATGTCCCGTATGCGATGGGATGTCGTAACGTGGCTCAAACACTTTCAGCATGTGTTTAAAGTCTTCCTTTTGCACAACCGAATACGGCCTCATGTCTGCACCTATAAACACACCGATAGCGTTTGTGATGGCTTTAGCCCGGTCTGATGAATTGCTTAAATGCCACGGTGATAAGCGGTTGTTTTGCAGCTTTCGTTTTCACTCCTGTCAGTGAAACACCGGGGTGATGTCGCTTCAAATGCGTGGACATGCTTGATGTGTTTCCACTGTCATATCGCTTTCTTGTGCCACTGCCTACACACTGTCACGGTTTTATCCACTAACCTCTTTCTTTCATCATTATATTTAACAGGGAAACCAATATGCTCCCATACAGGGGATTTAAATGACGCGGGGCATTCAAGCTCCTCCGTTCCTCCGCTCGCCGTGACCATGCTGTGAGCGGAGTGAACATGCGCACAACTTTTTTTTCCAGAAATCAATCTGCGGATCACGTGTGTGCCGAACCGAAGATATTGATCTGAATGGATCACGGATCAGTGACGATCTATTGCACCACTACCAGACAAATTCATCGGATTAAGAAAGAAGCTGCTAAAATGCCATTACAAAGCAGCAAACAGTTATTTGAAGCTGTTGGTGCCTCTGGAGTTCCGAGAACCCCCCCAAGGTTTAGGATCCTACAGAGGCTTGCAGTTGTGCATAAACATACTATAGGGCCTTTACATATTGACAAACGTTGATAATAACATGTATGTGCCTGTTTATAGTGAAAATAAGCGGTTTATTTCAAGATAGCATATTCGCTCCATAGGGTTAAACTGTAGATTTATCTGACGATAGTCTCCAATATGGCGCCCATGATTTGAGTTGGCCAAACTCTCTATATATACGGCTCTGGTTTGCATCAAAACAGCAGCTCTGGGATGCTATTCTGATATTCTGCAAAGGAATTCCTGCAGAAACTCTCCACAAACTCACATGTTCAATGGATGCAATAATTGTGAAGGTGATATCAATGAGGGGGTCCTATGTTAACATGTAACTTCACCTGTTAAGATGTGTTTAATTGAAATAGCTTTTGATTTCAGTAAATATGAACTCCTAATGCTGTAAATTCAACAAATGACCAATTTCAGTTATTTACGACCTATAAAATGTTTTCAAACTCTGTTGTGCATAATAATTTAGAACAGTGCATTTTGCATTTATATTTTCTGAAAAAAAAAAACTGTTTTCATTGGGTTCAATGAAATTCGACTTATACCCTAACAGTTGGTGACTTCAATATTATACTGACTGTCATTTGCATTGATTTAGGAAAATCATTGTAAAATAGAATTTGCATAATTATTTGGAACGCGGTGTACAGTAAAGATTTTGATCTTTAATATGTTTCTTGCAACGGGACCTAATGTGTAATTTGAGTTGTCCTTTTATTATTTTTGGCAGGGTACTAACCTTAACCTCAATTTCCTTATTTGACTATCTTTGTGAAGACTTTGGTTACCCAAATGAATACACATACCTGGATCACAAAAATTTTACATCAAAGCCAGGTGAGAGGAAAAAACTCAACACAGACACCGTATCCTGGATACTGAGTGTGAAGGAGTGTGGAGAAAGGGAGTAACTAGACTAGAGGAGGTAAAGAGGTCAACAGAACCACAGAGTGTGGGGAATATGGATACTGTCATTTAGTTCTTAAGAAGTGGATGTGTCAAATCCGTCATTATTTACTTAAAGCTACAGTCTGCGACTTTCGTAATTGCAAAAAATGTTTTAGGCCCCCATATGCACAATCTAAGTAGAATCATTGTCTTACTGTTCCTCGCTTGAAACCTGGCGGTGTTCCTCGCTGCTATTGCAGGCTTTCCCTTACTGAGGCACCAGGCATGGAATCCCCAACAAATGTATGAGGTATGCTTCACTAAAGTGGAGGACCAAGGAGAACAAGAGGAAATATGAACCTAGACACTTCAGAGAAATAAATGTCGCGAGCAGGGACCCGTTTTAATGTGGCAGCGCCTATATTCACATTTTGTAGGCCTAAATAGGCATAGATATCTCCTAATACTGCAGAAGATATCTTTAATTTTAACAGGCCCACAATGTGGTTAAAACTGTTTTGCATAGCCTCTTGTCAGACATTTTGGTGATTCTTCCTTAGAAGGGGGGTCTTCCTGGGTCTTCTAGTAAGTTACAAATGGTGCGACTTGAGACAGTTGACTTGAGACAGTTGACTTGAGACAGTTGACTTGAGACAGTTGACTTGAGACAGTTGACTTGAGACAGTTGACTTGAGACAGTTGACTTGAGACAGTTGACTTGACACAGTTGACTTGAGACAGTTGACTTGAGACAGTTGACTTGAGACAGTTGACTTGAGACAGTTGACTTGACACAGTTGACTTGACACAGTTGACTTGACACAGTTGACTTGACACAGTTGACTTGACACAGTTGACTTGAGACAGTTGACTTGAGACAGTTGACTTGAGACAGTTGACTTGAGACAGTTGACTTGAGACAGTTGACTTGAGACAGTTGACTTGAGGTTGAATGTCAGCTTTGATCTGTTAAAGGTCTCCTTGGTTCTTTCTCCACCATTCAAGCAATCCTTCTTTTCATTTTTGGGTAAATTTTCCTGTTGCAGTCATGTCCAGAGATGTTGGCTACAGTCCCATGGGCCTTAATCTTCCTAATAATATTGGCAACAGTGCTCACAGGATTTAAGCTCTTTAGAAATGATCTTGCAGACTTTATGTTGAACATGCTCGGCTATTATCTCCTTTCAAACCTCCTCAGACACCTCTTCTCTATTTCCTTATCTTCCATGTTCAGTGGACACACATACCTCATTTCAACCAAAGCTGGCTCTGGATCTGAACTGGTGCTGGTTCCCAGTTGTTTCAACATGCAAACCTTCTCAGATCCTGTTTGTTGTTCCACATGTCTGAGAGCCCAGAGAATGCCGTTGTTATGTCTGTGTATGTTGCCATTGATCTTAGCTTTCCCAGAAACGCTAGCGCCAACTTTAAGCATAGCAACTACACTGGCGGACTACATCGTCTTTCTGCAAATGTTTCTACTGGCTTTGCGATCCTATATTGTGATCAGAAGAATCTTTTAATTATCTTTCTAAATTTAATCAGTGGTGGTCACAACCTTTCTTTAGTGTTGTTGGTCACAATAACCCTGCCCCCAGCCCCTGACATCAGCAAGATTTGCAGCTTGTTTGTTGTGATTTGTCTTATGTATGTTGCATGTGAGGTGACCTTGGGTGTTATGAAAGGCACCATTAAATAAAATGCATTATTATTATTATTATTGTTAAAATAACGGTTCTAGACCAGCAAAGAGTTGGTGCTGCTATGGAACCAGTTTTCCTGGCCGAGAGCCGGTTCTTTGGCTGTCGAAACACGAACCAAACTTTTCTAGTTCTCTCTTTGGTCGAAAATGGTTAAGGGTGACACACCAGCAGAGTGAATGATTATATGATTACAGACTCCTGTGATAGTAAATAAAAGAGAATCGTCTGCTACAATACAATTATTTCATATAACTACAAAAGGTTATCACTTATATTGCCAAGGCCATTTTATATTTTGTATTTACAGAATAAGGAAAAAATAGTTATTTTCATAGTTTTTTTGTTTTGGTCTAGTGCAAACCAAAGACAAGCACACATGGGTGACAAAAGACCTTTTAGTTTCAACCGTTTTCAGGGCAAGTGGTGCATTATTTTGTAATGCTGTGGGTTAGGAGTATACAGGAGCCAAGAGCAGAGATCCATGATGGGAGGTTTTAACAATATCATGGATAAAGTCATGTCTGACTTGAAATGTCAGCGCCCTCATGTGTCTCACTTTGGTATTGTCTGTTTAATATGCTTTGTCCATTCCCATTTTCTTTTCACCAGTCAATGTCTGTGTAACCAGGTAATTAGTGTTTACACCTGTTTGTAGTAAATCAAGGTACAAACAGTATGAATGCATCTTGTTTGTGTGGGGAGTTGTGGGTTTTTTATCAACAAGTAAGTGTCTGTTCTTTTTTCATTGTGGATATGTAAAAGTGTGTTAGAGTTGTCGTGGTGTGTTTTCCTATAGTAAGACTATGTACATGAACACTGTAGGTATCAAAAAATTTGGCCTGCGTAAGAAGGCTTAAGGCTTAAACCTATGTTTAATAATAATAATAATTATAATGTTATAATAATAATAATAATAATACATTTTATTTTTAGTGCATTTTTCATCAAAAGATCTCAAAGTGCTACAGGTTAAAAATAAAAAATGAGCAGTTATACAATGAAATGAACATCTAAAAGGGACAAAAAGCTTTGCTAAAAAGAAATAACTTAACATTCTTTAAAACAATCAGTGGATTGAGGAGCCCTCAAGGTGTCAGGTAGTGCATTCCGGAGCAGCTGCACGAAAGGCCCCATCTCTTATTGTCCTGAGTTTAGTTCTGGGTACATGAAGAAGGTTTAAACGAGTGGAGCGGAGGGAATGTGTTGTGTTCTGTGGTTTGATAAGTTCTTCGAGGTGGGGGGGGCATGTCCATATATGCATTAGTGTGTGAGGAGGGAAACCTTGTACTCAATCCTGGTGGAGACAGGAACCCAGTGGAGTGAGTGGAGAATGAGGGTGATGGGCTCATGTTTCCGCACTCTCATCAGGATCCTTGCTGCAGAGTTTTGGATGTATTGAAGCCTCTGCAAACTTTTTCTAGGAATCCCAATGAGAAGTGCATTACAGTAGTCCAGTCTGGAGGAGACAAAGGCATGAACCAGCCTCTCAGCATCTGAGAGGGAGAGAATGGGACGGAGTTTAGAGATGTTACGGAGGTGGTAGAAAGAAGTCTTGCATATGTGATTTATATGGGCTTCAAAAGTGAGCTGGGAGTCCATGTTTACACCAAGATTAGTGACTGTTGATGAGAGGGGGATGTTAGAGCCAGAAAAGGTGATACTGGTTATGGATGATGATTTGGTCTGGTAAGGAGTGCCAACCAGGATGACTTCGGTTTTAGAGCTGTTTAATTGAAGAAAGTTGTGCTCCATCCATGCCTTTAACTCCTCCAGACAGGTGGTGAGTATTGATAGTGATGACTGTGAAGGTGAGGTTTCAGCTGTTGCATTTACATATAAGTTGTGTGTCATCGGCATTGCAGTGGAATGAAATGTTGTGGCGGCTGATAATTTGGCCAAGGGGGGTGAGGTAGAGGATGAAGAGGATGGGGCCAAGGACTGACCCCCGGGGGACACCACAAGTAACTGTATGTGGATTTAATTTGAAGTGGCCCAAGGAGATGTATTCTGTCCAGTTTGTGAGGTATGATTTGAACCAACTGAGGGCCGTGTCATTGAGTCCAGTGGTGAGGTGGAGCCGGTTTAGAAGACTGCCATGTTCGACAGTATAAAATGCAGCAGAAAGGTCCAGGAGGATGAGGAGGGAGAGAGAGCCAGCATCGGATGACATGAGGAGGTCGAAATAGTAGAGTATTAACCAGACAATTCTCTTTATGCTTAAAGGTAATGTGCCAAGTTTTGCACACCTTTGTTTTCTGTTAAATTTCAATTGTTTGTTTTGTGCCTGCTCCGTTTACACCCCTAAGATCTGTGTTCTAATTAAACAACATCAAACTGGATTATCCCTTTTGCCTCTTCATTACCCAGACCAATACAAATTACAATAATAATAATAATAGCAAAAAACCTGAAACTCTGACAAAAGGTTGCCCAGAAAGGCACTCGCTTTGGTGTATTAATAATAAGATATCTCTAGACTATGAACTACTATGGCACACATACACATAGTGTACAGTGGGTACAGAAAGTATTCAGACCCCTTTTACATTTTTCATTTTATTTCTCATGAATGTACACTCAGCACCTCATCCTGACAGAAAAAACAGAAATGTAGAAATTTGTGCAAATTTATTAAAAATGACAAACTGAAATCTTATGGTCATAAGTATTCAGACCCTTTGCTGTGACACTCATATTTAAAGGTGCTATATGTAAAACAGACAGCCAGCATTAAAAAAATGGGTACTGCAGTTCAAATTCAAAATACCTGAGTTGCATCCCTCAGCCCCCTCTTCCCCAGAATCGAAACTAACGTGACAAACAAGATCAGCGCAATCATGACAAGCGAACCGTGTTTTACTACGTCTATGGTCATGGAACCGTTTAGAAACATGCAGAGTTTATTTTTAGGTTGTGTAGAATCTCTATGATCTTGTTCGTTTGTTTGCTGCTTCCATGGCTGTAGCGCGCTGGGTTTGTGTTTTTACAGGTATGCCTGGCAACCCGTTCGTGCTGTCAAAATGGGCAGTTGATAACAACACACAGGCCAAAACATAAACATCACGGAACGTACTTTTCCAAAAGAAAAAATATTGACATTAGCATTGTTTTCAGAAAATATAGTATTTCAGCTTAACATGTTTCCTTAATATCTAATGAGGCATCGGCGTCATTTTTGGATTCATTACAGTACATGTATTACATATAGCACCTTTAACTCACATGCTATCCATTTCTGCTCCTTCATTGGAGTCTTGCTGTGCTTAATTACACTGATTGGATTTGATTAGGAAAGGCACACAACTGTCTATACAAGACCTTACAGCTCACAGTGCACGTCAGAGCAAATGAGAATCATGAAATCGAAGGAATTGTGGCAAGGCACAGATGTGGCCAAGGTTACAAAATAATTTCTACAGCACTCAAGGTTCCCAAGAGCACAGTGGCCTCCATAATCCTTAAATGGAAGAGGTGTGGGACAACCAGAACTCTTCCTAGACCTGGCCATCCAGCCAAACTGAGCAGTCGTGGGAGAAAAGCCTTGGTGAGAGAGGTAAAGAAGAACCCAAGGATCACTGTGGCTGAGCTCCAGAGATGCAGTAAGGAGATGGGAGAAAGTTCCACAAAGTCAACTATCACTGCAGCCCTCCACCAGTCAGGGCTTTATGGCAGAGTGGCCCGACGGAAGCCTCTCCTCAGTGCAAGACATATGAAAGCCCGCATAGAGTTTGCCAAAGAACACATGAAAGAGTCCCAGACTATGAGAAATACGATTCTCTGGTCTGATGAGACCAGATTGAACTTTTCGGCATTAATTTTAAGCGGTATGTGTGGAGAAAACCAGGCACGGCTCATCACCTGCCCAATACAATCCCAACTGTAAAACTCTGTGACCATTCTTGACTGGCCCAGCCAGAGCCCTGACCTAAACCCAATTGAGCATCTTTGGAGAGCTCTGAAAATGGCTGTCCACCAACGTTCACCAACCAACCTGACGGAACTGGATCTGCAAGGAACAATGGCAGAGGATCCCTAAATCCAGGTGTGAAAGACTTGTTGCATCATTCCCAAGAAGACTCATGGCTGTACTAGCTCAAAAGGGTGCTTCTACTCAATACTGAGCAAAGGGTCTGAATACTTATGACCATGTGATATTTCAGTTCTTTTTTAATAAATTTGCAAATATTTCTACATTTAAGTTTTTTTCTGTCAAGATGGGGTGCTGAGTGTACATTAATGAGAAATAAAATGAACTTTTTTGATTCTATCAAATGGCTACAATGACACAAAGATTGAAAAATTTTCAGGGGTCTGAATACTTTCCATACCGACTGTATCTAGGCATGAAAAAGAAACACTCATATACTGGCTGTGAATGATAAATACAAAACAGGATGATCTATTGGATGATGATGTAATCCAGGGGTCAACAACCCTATTCCTGGAGAGCTACCATCCAGACTGTCTTCACTTTGACCCCAATTTAACACACCTAATTCTACCAATTAGCTTGATGATGAGCTGAAATGAACTGAGTTGAACTGAAAACCTTCAGGATGGTAGCTCTCCAGGACCAAGGTTGAGACCCCTAATGTAATCTACATAAATAACCAGGTGAAAGCAGAAACATTAAACTGATTCAGAACAGGGACCAAATCTAACCTCGCCCTGGCTAGAACTGTTACATATTTAAATAAAATGCAAAAATACCAATACTTTCAGCCACGTCTAGAAATAATTAAAAGACCACTGCAAATTTATTAGTGTCTTTGGTTTTCTATTGATAGGTATGTCTTTGGGAAAAGTGGAAATTTTGGTTTAATTCCATAAACTTCTGACAACATTTCTCCCAAATTCCAAATAAAACATTTTGTTATTCAGAGCATTTATTTGCAGAAAAATTTATTTAAGAAAAACTGGCTCAAATTCTTTCCAGAGCTGCAGGGGGCCGCGTGGTTTAGTGGGCTAAAGCTAAAATCACACGCAGACTAACGTCAACGGTGTCATTATTGTAGACCTAGGTTTGAAATCGGCAATTCACGTTAGGCGCACAACTACTGCAAATGTTGTCCATTCTTTATTTAGCTATATTGACACCTTGCTATATGAACTTTTTGGAATTTATGGTGAAAAGACTATCATGTGTGCGTTAGTCTTCTACTATTTCTAATACAAATATAACTTAATGATTAGATTTATTTGCTAAATGGCTCTTCAGCTGTTTGTGTTAATATCTACTGACAAACCAATATTTCTTAATGCCTTGTCTACTTTACCTAGTTAAATGCATGTACAGTACTCATGCAAGTAAACAAATTAATAAAAACCTAATTACAATACCATTAATACACTGTATGTGTCAATATATGTGTCAATATTTTAAACGTATTAATGCCTATGTAAACAATTAAATATTAATTTCCAAATGCGCTGGCTTCACATGCCATTTTCCAATCATAAATATGTTTTATGATAAATCTGCCACACATATGCAAGTCGTCTGAAATGGCCTTAAAGGTGGCTCCATAATTAATGCAAGTAGAAACTTGTGTAAGGGAGGAGTCTTGTTTTTAGGACACTCACCATGAACACTTATTTTTTGACTATTGTGTATTTGGGTTTCGACCTGCGTTTGAGTTCGCCTGGGAGTGTATATCCACAAGAGGGGGGAAATAGGATGTTACAGAGTAGCTTCTAGGAAGTGTCCCATATAATTGTGCATTTAGACTGCGCAAACGTTTTTGGCTGTGTAAATTATATCTGGCTTGCAGGTAAACACAAGGTGTTTATTTGACCACATCACATTGCCAAATGAAGCATGTCTACTGACAGCGATTTCTTGCTAACAAAATGAACAAAGCATTTTTCAAAGCATTTAATCAGAACAATGTTAATTTGATTTCATGATAATCAAGTTGTGATCAAATGTGCCCAGTTTTAGTGCGAACTGATAATTACCTTATAAGGCTATTTGTGAGAGCATGGATGAAAGTTGAAAATTGTGTTTCAATTTAGTTTGCATCACCGGCTGTAAGTCTTGCTCATTGATCTGCATGAATGACCGCAAAACCTCTTGTCATGGGAGATTCTAAGTCAGTTCAGCTCACGTAGCACAGCGTTTGTCGTTCGACTGATCAAGTCTGTTTCCAAAAGATGAAAATAAATAATAATAATACAATTTCCCAGAGCTGTGTAAGTAGAGATACTATTTGTAAAGGGCAAAAAGGTTGTCACGGTGTGGCTGGCCTGGCTGGGGTCTTGGTGTGGTGTGCATAATGGCAGTAACTCTATAGTCTGTCCTGTCTAGTGGTCCCTCTAAAGTATGTTTAGCTCATTAGCAGACAAATAAGACAAATGAGTGGGACACTCAAAGACACAAATTAAAATGGTCTAAGCAACCCAGCCTACCTAATTGAGAAAAAGAGTATCAAAAAACTGACAGTGATTAAAGTTTGAACATTAAAAATCTGTAAACCAAAGTCTATCCATCATTTTTGTACGAGTGCTACTTTTTGTATAAAAGTAAAACAGTGTTTTTCAAACGTTTTTCCGGCGACACACATTTTCAAAATGACAAACCATCGTCACCCAAATGTCATAAAAATAGGTGTTTGCAAATATACAGTTTTCCTATCATTTGTATTTGTATGTCGGGGTATTATCATAATACATTAGTTGTAATTGTCACCAGAATAATAATACAACATACATTTTCTCAATATTGACAGTATTATCGTCACAGACCTGTGTTTTATAAAAACATGTTATAATCACCAAAACAAGATGAGGTTTTCCCACAATTATCAGTTTACTTGAATTAATTTACTGACATTCAGATAAAAAAATCCATGATGCTGTTTTAACTAGTGAAACTAAAGTCAAATAAAAGTTTGGATAACTGTAATAAATGGCAATTATTTTTGTAAATTCTAACGACCAGCTCATTGCGTGAACACATTTTGAACATACAGGTTATTTTGTCTGATGTAGGTAAGCCTTAATAGGGCCATATAAAATCTGTTTTATTTTTGGCCAATTCATGAGCGAGACTAAGGCAATTACTTCAAACGATTTATATACATAGAAACATTTTTGATATTTGTAATTTTTCCCCTTTTAAATAGTACCCTTAACATTTTCATTAGCAGTTGGATTAGTGAGTGAAATGGAGAAAAACAAACATTGTGTTATTGGACAATTTAGAATGGACTAGGTACTTTTATGACTATGAAGTGCGTTAGATAGGAACGACAGTCGAGGCACATGCTGGCTATGTTCAGTAGACAAACGCACACTGCATATACAATTTCATATTTCTTTTGCACATTTCACTCTATCCGTGTTGTCTGTTTTTAGAGAATGTAGAAGGGCAGAAGTAGTGATGTTACAGGCACTTAGGCAATAGAGTGGCGGCTTGAAGGGGGAGACACACACACACACACACACACACACACACACACACACACACACACACACACACACACACACACACACACACACACACACACACACACACACACACACACACACACACGACACTGCACTTATAAATTCACATCACTTTCAGAATTAGCGATATACGGTGGTAATTATTAACTTTGTGAATATATTGTAATTTATTTTTTGTATATTTTTATTTCGTTGAATTGACAAATTGATGTTAATGTCTGGATTCCGCGATTCATCCGTGTTCTCCACAACATGTTCATCATACTGTAGGACCCGCTTGACCTACACAACTGCTCAGTTTAGTATACTGCCCCATGTGGCTGTGGCTGTGGATGTGTACTGTCAACTATAACATTTTAATCATGAAAGAAAACCATGACAAAATATTTATGAAAACCTATTTGCCAACCCAATTTTTATCTCCCGCGACCCACCGGTGGGTTGGGACCCAGACTTTGAAAAACACAGCACACCAGAGAGCCCACCAAAGACATTAGGCATATCTGGGGTGACATTTATTGGTGTCACCCTGAATTCTCTCCAGCAATCCCGTCTTTGCTCCAGAAAACCCAATATACAGAAATGCGGGCAGGCGGGGACAGCTCCATAACCCCACTTCTTTCCAGTATCCCCAAACCAGGCAAGTGATGACAGATGGGAGGAGAGGAGTCGGTGTCAGAGGAAGAGTTATGCTGGCCATGTTACTGCATATTGATAACACCAGCACGGCTACCGACAGGATATACCTAACACAGAAGTGACCACACACAAGGTGGTATAGTGAAACATTAATAATCAGGCCAAGGATGATGGAGGAAGACCACAAAAAGCCTTCCATATTTAGAGCATGCAAAAACTCTCTCAGACAGGAGGTGAGTGTGTGGACAGCAGTGTTGTACTCCAGTCACTCTGAGTGTCATGAGTTGCAATAGCTACGTCCGAATCAAGTTGTGATTCATCATTTGTTGAAAATTCCCGGTCTGAGACAACATAAATGTACCTCATTACAGTTGCCTTCTTTGCAAGTTTGACACATTTAAATTGATATCCATATAATGATATCCATATAAAATTAGAAGGGGACTAGAGATCATAATCATAATATACACTCACAAGAACTCTTTATTAGGTACAACTTGATTGTACTGGGTTGGACACCCGTTTGCCTTCAGAACTGCCTTCATTTTTCATGGCATATATTAAACAAGGTTCTGGAAACATTCCCCAAAGATTTTGGTTCATATTGACATTATTGCATCACACAGTTGCTGCAGATTTGTCGCTGCACATTCATGACACCAATATACAATTCCACCACATTCCAAAAGTGCTTGATTGGATTGAATGACTGGTGACTGTGGAGGTCATTTGAGTACAGTGAACTCATTGTAATGTTCAAGAAACCGGTTTAAGATGATGTGAGCTTTGTGACATGGTGCTTTCCCCTGCTGGAAGTAGCCACTGGACAACTGGTACACTGTGGTCATAAAGGGATTGACATGGTCAGCAACAATTCTCAGATGAGCATTGGCTAAATGTCACCGCCTAATTGGTTAACAGGTGCCCAAAGCGTGTCAAGAAGAAGCCTTAACTGTTGATACAAGGCAGGATGGATTCATGTTTTAATGTTGTTTATGAAAAATTCTGACCCTACCATCTTAATGTCACAGCAGAAATCAAGACCATGTAATGTTTTCCCAATGTTCTTTTGTCCAATTTTGGTGGGCCTGTGCAAATTGTATTTTCAGATTCCAATTGGAGGAGTGGAACCTGGTGTGGTCTTCTGCTGCTTTAGTCCGTCTACAAGTTTCAACCTGTTGCGTGTGTTCAGAGATGCTCTTCCGCAGACCTTGGTTGTAACATGTGATTATTTGAGTTACTGTTGCCTTTCTATTAGCTTGAAACAGTCTGGCCATTCACCTCTGGCCTCTGCCATCAACAATGCATTTTCACCCAGAAAACCGCCACTTACTGTATATTTCAATATTTTACCATTCTCTGTAAACCCTAGCTTTTTTTTTAGGGGGTGGGATCAGCTTTAATGTTAAAGATAATATATTAATAATCAATGCACATGCATCATATCCACACACACTATAAATTTTGTATTACTTTGTTTGCTCCCACCCTAACCATTATTCGCCCAATTGAAGCTTCCAATTTCATCTTATCGTTCTGTCTAAACCCTAGTGATGGTTGTGCGAGAAAATCCAAGTAGATCAGCCCTAAATGCATTGACCTGCTGCCCCGTGATTAGATATTTGCATTAACAAACTGTATATGGCTAATTGTTGAGTGTACAGTCGCGGTCAAAAGTTTTGAGAATGTCAAAAATGCTAATTTTCACAAAGTCTGCTGCCTCAGTTTTGATGATGGCAATTTGCATATATTCCAGAATGTCATGAAGAGTAATCAGATGAATTGCAAAGTACTTCTTTGCCATGAAAACGACCTAAATCCCCAAGAAAACTTTTCCACTGCATTTCAGCCCTGCCACAAAAGGACCAGCTGCCATTATGTCAGTGATTGTCTCGTTAACACAGGTGAGAGTGTTCATTGTTATTCATCTGTCAACCATAGTTACCTGCAAGTAAAACACGTGTCATCATCATTGCTTTGCACAAAAAGGGCTTCATAGGCAAGGATATTGCTGCTAGTAAAATTGTACCTAAATAATCCATATATCGGATCATCAAGAACTTCAAGGAGAGAGGTTCAACTTAGAGGTTTACCGATTAGCGATTATTGGAAGACCAAAAAAGCCGATAACGATTAATCAACCGATTTATTATGATTTTTTGGGGGGGAAATAATGACATTACAACAATACTTTTAATATAACTTCTTAATCTTATAATTATTTAAATTTGTTCAAACAAAATGCCTAACAAATGGCAAAACACATAGTAGTCATAGTACGATTTGTATTTCATACAACTTTGCCTATTAAATCTGTTTTGTAAAACAAACCCTTAGGTTAAACATTTAGTCTGGGCATTTTGATAGTTGTCCTTTTATTAACCAATCGTATTTGGTGGTGCACAACGGGAGTACAGATACCCGACGTAATTTCCAGAAGCACTTCATAAATATATCCGGTTTCAAAATCAATACACAAATATGACAACGAATATAAATATAACAAAAGCAGTAACTGAGAAATATGGGATTTTGTCTTTAACTACATAATTATTCTCTTGCGCGAAGAGTCGGAATAGCCTCTCTCTTTTCGCCACCGTCTGAATCAACATCAGCTAACATGCCTTTCAATTAAATCTGGAAGTAAAACAATGGTAACCTGTCTTCTGTGTATCGTTTTGAATAAGCATAGTATTTTGACAAGTTATATATGCGCAATGACTGCGTATTGTTGAATGGACAAATAATTAAACCAGCACTCGATTGGTGCCAGTACCCAATTTTGAACTACTGTTGGCCGATCTAATGATTAATTATAAATCCCCCTTATTCATCATATGCAACGCAATACAGCTAGTGCAGCATTTTCTTTAAAACAGGTCGTTTTTCCCTGAAAGGCTTGAGGAAAACAGAACGGATAAAAGTTTAAGTTGATATAAAATGGTTAAATTTCAGTTGGAACGAAATCAGTGAACCTCTACCCACTATTCTAACCATGTGAAGCTAACAAGTGATTATATGCAAATTATTTTAACTGATCCCCTTTCACGCTAGCTACAAACTTACAATGGCTTCTCTTCAATCACTATTTCCTCCAGACTTAATGCTGCAGCTTGGGACAGGTGGACACAGGTGCACACAGTTGCACACAGTATCCACGTGAATTGCTATCTAATTGTAACACTAGAGAAAGGTTTGCTGAATCTTGATGGCGAAATGCAGTCGGGAGTGATGCTGCATTACGGAATATGTACAGTACCTATCTCTACACCTCCCGTGCGTCATACTATAATTTTAAAGCTTCAATATTTCATGTTTGAAATGTTTTGACGCGGTTATAAATTTGGACAGAACTACAATTGAAGGCCCACACAATTTACACTAGGCTACACAGGGCCGTAGCTAGAGGATTCGGGGCCCCCTGAAAAAATCTTGATGTGGGCCCCTACCACCCTCATCATACACTGCTGAAAATAAGAACATAGTTAGGAACTGGAAGACCACAGGCACAGTTCTTGTTAAGGCCAGAAGTGGCAGGTCAAGTAAAATATTGAAGGCAAAAGCAAAGGATGGTGAGAACGGTCAAAAACACACCACCTCCAAAGACCTACAACATCATCTTGCTGCAGATGGTGTCACTGTGCATCATTCAACAATTCAGCACACTTTGCACAAGGAGAAGCTGTACGGGAGAGTGATGCGGAAGAATACTTTTCTGCACACACGCCACAAACAGAGTCACTTGAGGTGTGCAAACACACATTTAGACAAGCCAGCTTCATTATGGAAGAAGGTGCTGTGAACTGATGAAACAAAGATGGAGTTATTTGGTCATGACAAGGGGCGTTATGCATGGTGGCAAAAAAACTGCATTCCAAGACAAACACTTGCGACCCACAGTGAAATTTGGTGGCAATTCCATCATGCTGTGGGGCTGTGTGGACAGTGCCGGTACTGGGAATCTTGTTGAAGTTGTGGGTCCATGGATTCCACTCAATATCAGCAGATACTTGAGAATAATGTAGAGGAATCAGTCACAACATTGAAGTTATGCTGAGGCTGGATATTTCAACAAGACAACAACCCAAAACTCTGCTCAAAATCTAATCTGGCATTTAGACAATGGTCAATGTTCTGGAATGGCCATCCCAATCCGCAAACCTGAATATCATTGAAAATCTGTGGGGTCATTAGAAGCAGGCTGTCCATGCTCGGCAACCATTAAACCTAACTGAACTGGAGATGTTTTGGAATGGTCCAAATAACCTTCATCCAGAATCCAGACACTCATTACAGGCTATAGGAAGCGTCTAGAGGCTATTATTTCTGCTAAAGGCTCAACTAAATATTGATATGATATTTCTGTTGGGGTGCCCATATTTATGCACATATCTAAGTTCATTTTGAGGCATATTGCACATTTTCGGTTCATACAATAAACCAAATTTTACTACTGAATTATTACAGTTTCCTTCAATTATTTGATAGGTCAAAAAGAAATTGCTGATCCAAACACACAATTATTTATAAATAAAAATCATGTAAATGAGTCAGGGATGCCTATACTTTTCCGTACGACTGTATATAAATATTACAACTAATAAAAACGAACAAAAAACTTTGTTAAGTTATAAAACCAATTTAAAAAAGGACCAGTATAATAATAGTTTCCCCTCCAGTCTGTGATAATTCATAAATCACAAAGTAAACATTAAGAAATTGACAAGGATGCAGTCAAATGTAAAAAAATAAATATAATACAACCACTATAATGACTCATTGTCTTAGTTTTTAATAAAGATTACATATGGAACTGCGTTATACATCTTTATATAAAGCTAATAAATGTATCCATCTAAGAGCGGTTTGCTGTATTTGTGTTTTCTTGACTAATAAAATACATCAACATCAGGCAGGTGGATAATGCCATATAATGCGTTGTGACTCGTGTTAATGTTTTCTGTGTGTTTTACAAACCAACTCTATTCACAATCGCATTATAAAGACGGGGTTTTGACCACGTAAACATTCGGTTGATTTCGCTGCGCCCTGGTAATGAAAAGTGTAGACGCTATATTTCCTATTTGGGCAGCTAAATAAATTACAATACACAAACCTGTCTTAAAGAACGTCTTGATCGACTGGGATACAGCAAATGTCATGGCATACCTCTCTTTCTTTTCACGGCGTTTCTGGTACTCTCATTTATGCTTTCTTTTCCCTGACATTTTCAATCGGTCTGTCAGTCTCCTGCTCTTCCACCAAGTTCATAGTTAACTTCAGCTGCCGCCTTAACTCTGATTGGTTCTGTTCACGAGTTGGGGTGGGACTTAAAATTTCATTGGCTCTGAGTCCATCTAATGTTTGTCACTAACTGAATAATTATACTTCGGATCTGACTAAACCATTTAAGGG
>JACXGM010001850.1:0-30319 GCA_016801145.1 Umbra pygmaea | reverse complement strand
ATATAATATTAGAATTATTCACATAACAGGGGCCTATATAGAATAACTGCTGTTTTTTGTGGGGCCCCCTGTGCTGTGGGGGCCCCTATAATTGTCACCACCTTTCACCCCACTAGCGACGGCCCTGAGGCTACACACAGTGCATTGCTCTGTCTTGGTACCTTCCTTAAACACTGGTATTCTTCGAGCTACTGGTGTCGAAATTCATATATCCGTATGTGTGTTTTCCCTGATGAATCCTTCTCAGTCTCATTATTCTCACGCACAGGCTCCGTTTGACCTGGCGAATCGACATCAAGTGATGTTTTGGTTACACTTGAACGTTCCTTTTTTTAAAATTAGTACATGTTCAGCTTAATTTCAAAACTTCAGATTTGAGTAGCTATGTTGATGCTATTGCTGCGTCCGTCTTGACGAGAGGAAGATTTTTTTTAAATCAACGCGGGGTGCGAGTGGGAAATGTTCCAGTCACTCCCTTGATCGGGCAGGCCATTGTACCGTTCAGCACAGTTTAGAGTTGATTTAACATGACAACCACACCAGTGGTGTACAGAGAGGACATATCTGTACTTTTAAATGATATATATTTTTTAAATAGATGAGTCACATTTGGGGTCACAACAGTTCAGCTTGAGTTTCAGTTTGCCTCTCCTTTATCTGCTTTGATTTGTACTGACAAAGCATTAGGATAGGTTGTTTGTTTTCCTTCTCATATCTGCTTGTCAATCGCTTTTCTGGTCAGTGCAGATGAAGGCTATGAGATAAGATGAAGAGAACGGGCACTAAAGGATAGACAGATCACTAATTTCAGTTATCCCACAGCCAAAGTCTCTTCTAATTGGTCTGATTGGAGGATTAAACTCTGTCTCCACACTTGTTAAGATACAACAAGGATCTGTACCATAACAGAGGTCTCCTGCAGAGTTCACAAGCAAAAGTTCTCTGTTTTTAAAAGATGTCAACCACTATGATTTCACAGTGTGTCTGAACATACGATGATGGTGCTAGGTTGCGTCCAAACCTTGGGCTACAGCAACAGATAACCACCGGATGCAACTCCTGTCAGCTTAGAACAGGAAACTGAGGCTACAATTTGCACAGGCACACCAATATTGAACATTAGATGATTGGAAAAACATTGCCTAATCTGATGAGTCTCGATTTCTGCTGCAAAATGTAGATGGTAAGGTCAGAATTTGGCATAAATAACATAAAACCATAGATCCATGCTGCCATGTATCAACAGTTCAGGGAGGTGCTGCTGGTGTAATAGTTTGGGGGATGTTCTTTGCACATTTCGGCCCCTTAGTACCAATTGAGCATTGTTTAAATGACAAAACTTACCTGAGTATTTTTGCCGACAATGTCCATCCCGGTATCAACACAATGTATCCATCGTCTAAAGGCTACTACATCCAGCAAGATAACACGCCCTGTCACCAAAGCTCAAAGCATCTCAAACTGATGTCTGAAAGCTGCATTGTGTAAGATCTGCTCCCATCTACTGGTAAAAATCTATATGACAAGCAACTGAAGCCCTTCGAGTTATTATACCAGCAACGTGAACCTGGATATTCGTTTTTTCTTTCAAAACAATAGCGCTCGTTTTGATTCATTGCAATAATCATTGTTAATTCACTACACAGCCCGTGAATTATAAACAAATGCAATTGTATTGTGTGTAAAGAAACAATAAGAGCATGTGATAGCAAAAATAATAATTTAACATGTTTTATTAATAAAAGTAACAAATGTGTTTTACACACAATTTGATTGAATATATTGTCAGTGTCTCATGTGAAAACACGATTACATTTGACAAACATTCACTAGAGTCTGTTTTATTCAAACAGAATACTAATTTTAGGAAAACATGAACATGGACACTACCTATGCAATGAATAAACAATGATTATTTCAATGAACCACGAGCTCTATTATTTTGAAACGAAAAATCCCAGTTTGTGTTGCCAGGCGAACGTTCTTGCCTACTTTACAGCTTGAGCCAGCTCAACTATTACATGTCCCTTGAGAACAGGCATGATCTTACATCTTCAACAGACTTTGAAATTTCCCGGCAGTCGTGAGTAATCTCGTGAGTAATCTCCCCCTGGCATTCGTCAAAGTGCCACTTGTGTAAAAGCGCGAATGGCCGAGCTTGAATTTCCAGGTAGGTTCCTCTTTGGCTAATGTATTCTAAAGATGGAGGCGTAACATGGCTGCCGCAATTCGAGCGGCACCATTGTATATATTGTGAATGGAAGATTCTACACTTACGAAAATACTTTGATTATTAGGTGGAAGTAATTACACATGAATGAGCACATATTTGTGAAAGAACAAAGGGGATTTGCTAAGAATCAATTTAAAGAAATACACAGTGTAGCTTTAAAAATGATAATAAGTTCACTATACTTAAATGGCCTCCACAGTCATCAGATCTCAATCCAATCAAGCACTTTTGTGATGTGGTGGAACAGGAGATTAACATCATGGATGTGCAGCTCACAAATGTGCAGCAAATGCATGATGCAATAATGTCAATATCATAGACTGTATATAGTACCGGACGTAATGTGTGACGACACCCATTGGTATTTGAAAATCAGATTTTTTCAGATTGACTCGTCAAGTTTGCCGTTACGGGCGCAGCCATCATTGTTGTGGATTTGACGATTTTAGACAAGAGGCGGTATCTGACTGTGACGTTAGCTGAGAGTTGGCAACGCTGCTTACGCTCTATGTTCCATTACACACTTTCACTGGCACAGTCATTGTCAATCACATCATAGCCACTCCCTAAAACACCCCCTGCTTCATTGCAGTTTTTAAAATCAAGACTAAAATCAAGACCCTAATTTAAAACATTAACATCATTCTGTGTTGCCAAAGATTTTAAACTAGCAATTGAGACCATATACTCATAATTCTCCTAGACTTCTACAGAAACCAAGCTCTTTTCCAAGCAGACGTATCGCCTCCAGTTGGAATTCAGATAGAATGCAGGTTTAAGGCACTTCCGCATTTGCGGCACTTTGTCAAACCAGATGCTAGCCCTGTGGTTAATATGTACACCAAAATCTCTGAGGAATGTCTCCAGCACCTTGTTGAATATATGCCTTTGAGGAATTAAGGGGGTCCAACCTGGTACTAGCGAGGTATATCTAATGAACTGGCTGTTGAGAGTATATTTTGTGACATGAAATAAAAGTTACATTGTCTTGATATTTGTTGTTTCTGAATAGTCTAAATTCGAAAGCTAGTAGGCTGATTGATATTGATAAAAAAATTGCTATATAATTAATATTTTCAAATAGGGGGTTGAGATATTTCTGTTTGACTTTGACTGGAATTTTATTCCCCCGTTTTCCTCCCATCCCAATTCCCTGTTTTTTACACATGCAAACATCACTTCACAACCTCAAAATATTATTGGCCCTTATTTGATCCCATATTTTCCTCCCTTCCCAATTCCATCTAATCCTGCCTTGTCCAGATCTGTGAGATGGCGAAAGGCACGCACATAGTTCATCCAACCACATGTCGCCCAGCCACCGATTCTTTTCGCATAGTGAATCCAAACCAGAAGCGTTTAGTTAGATCATGCACGGGATGATTACGTTCACCGACTATACGTCCAAAATTAAAAACACAGGCGCCTGATCTGAACACCAGAAGTTGCTGGAGAGGATAGATAATCTGATTTATGTAACCCAAATCCCAGGCAGCACTTTGCTAATTTGCGCTGCCTCCTGCAGGAGTTAGGCTCCCATAGGGCTCAAACCCATGACTATCATGATGTAGACTGTCGTGCAATGCAGCAACTTAGCCCAATATGCCAAGCGGACCCCCGTTATGTTTTTGTTTTAACACTAAGTTGCACACCTGACTCAATAACTCAACTACACAGTAAGCCTTTGATTAATTGAATCAGGTGTGCCATTTCAGGGATAAAACTAAAACATGGCCACTGGTGTGGTGGTTCACAAACTTCTCCTATTGACCCCCAGCTGACCCCTACAGTTCATCCCTAAAGCCGAGAGAAGACGATGTCTGTCCGGATAGACCCTGCCGGTCGTAAATTGGTTCAAAGAGTAAACTCACACAATGTGAATGTTTGTAAGGGTCAAGATTTGCCTGTGTGTGTGCGTCTTGGTCTGTATCTCTGAAATCTGTGAGGAGCAGAGACATGTTACATTATTCATCCCAGCTGAGTTGTTTCGGTGTGGTGCAGAGATTACTGCCATCCGCCAGGAAGGAAAAAACAAAACACCCCTCATCTTAAGTGTAGAGTGTGTGTTGATGTGAGTACAGTGTATAGCTACATGAATATACTACACAAGTCTGTTGGAGGTCCTTTGACATTTCAGTGTACAGGTTGGCATATGGTGGCAAGCATGTAGTGGTCACATTGTATTGAGTATGTTTTGAAGCTGTCTGGTATTTTTATGCTAAGTTTAAAAAAGGCTGTGTGGATATAGGAAAACTGTGCGGATTTCCACCCATAATGCAGTGGTACATGTGCACAGCGAGCAGCAGCTAAGACTACTTAAACACCCTTGGCCACTGTGGTCATATGAATATTTAAACAGACAACAAAGCAAGCTGTATCATCCATCCATGACATTGGCATTGCATTTCACTACTATTCCAACAGCCAACACCCAGTTTCCCTGCACTGCGGTTGAACAAGTTCTTTAAACCCTTAGGTGGTATGTTTCTTAAGAAGCATTCCGTAACTTTTGTAATTGCAAAACTATTTTTTAGACCACCCATTTAATCCAGGTGTGTAGTATATTGTTTATATTATATGCATATAATATCTAAGTAGAATCATAGGTTAGCATCAGGGAAGGAATCTCCACCAAAACGTGATATTGTGGGTGATTTTTCCTTGTAATGATAATTAACAGAACAATAACCAATTAGTAGAAGAAAATGCAATGTAGCAATAATATGAGAAAAGAGTCTATACTTTGCTGTTTGGGTTCTGTGCCAAAGGTCAGCTAGATCTCCTTTTTAGAATGAATAGAAATGATTGTTTGTGATGAATAGAAACCTGGCATCCCTGAAGAGGTTGGGGGCATTGAACCTGAGTGGGCAATGTTCAAAGCTTCCATTTCAGAAGCTGCGGCAGTAGGCTGTGGTCTCAAGGTCTTAGGTGCGTCAAGGGGCGGTAACCCACACCGGTGGTCAGGGAAGCTGTCTGACTAAAGGAGTCATTCAGGGATATGTTATCCCAGGGGACCCCAGAGGCAGTTGCAGGGTACCAACAGGCTCGAAGGGCTGCAGCCTCTGCCATGTCAGAGGCAAAGCAGAAGGTGTAGGAGAAGTTCGGAGAGGCTATGGAGAAGGACTTTCTGTCGGCACCAAGGTGCTTCTGGAAAACCATTCGGCACCTCAGAAGGGGGAAATAGGGTACCATTCAAGTTGTGTACAGTAAGGATGGGGCAATGCTGACCTCAACTCGGGAGGTAATCGGGGAGTTTAAGGAGCATTTTGAAGAACTCCTGTATCCGAAATACACAGAGCTGGAGGCTGATGGGGATCTGCCCATAAATGCTGAATGCTTTGGGTGGGGAGGGGCTGTCTTGGTTTACATGTCTTTTCAACATTTTGTGGGAGTCTGGGACAGTGCCAAAGGAGTGGCAGACCAGGGTGGTGGTTCCCTTGTTCAAAAAGGGAGACCAGTGTGTGCCAATTATAGAGGTATCACATTTCTCAGCTTCCCTGGTAAAATCTACTCCAAGGTGCTGGAAAGAAGGGTTCCGCCGATAGTCGAACCCCAGATTGAAGAGGAACAATGCGGATTTCGTCCAGGCTGTGGAACAACGGACCAGCTCTTTACACTTGCAAGGATCCTGGAGGGGGCCTGGGAGTATGCCCATCCAGTCAACATGTTTTTTTTGTGGATCTAGAGAAGGCGTATAACCAAGTACCCCGGGAGACAATGTGGGAGGTGCTGTGGAAGTATGGGGTGAGGGGATCTCTGCTCTGGGCCATCCAATCTCTGTACGCTCAAAGCGAGAGCTGTTTCCAGGTTATCGGCAGTAAGTCAGATTTGTTCCAGGTGGGGGTTGGCCCCCCGCCAGGGGTGTGCTTTGTCACCAATCCTGTTTGTGATATTCAATGACAGGATATTGTGGCGTAGTCATGGTGGGGATGGGTTGTGTTCGGTTGGCTGAGGTTCTCATCACTGCTTCTTGCAAATGACGTGGTCCTGATGGCATCATCGGTCAGTGACCTACAGCACTCTGGATCAGTGTGCAGTAGTGTGTAAAGCGGCTGGGATGAGGATTAGTACCGCTAAATCTGAGGCCTTGACTCTCAGCAGGAAACCAGTGGATTGTTTACTCCAGGTAGGGAATTAGTCCTCCCCTTAATTGACGGAGTTTAACCTCTTAAAGATCAGTATCCTGCCACCAGGACGTTTTGGCCAAAAAATAAAAGGTGGATTGGAATCACTGCTCACGAGTTCAGATTTGACTATATATATACACATGTCTCACATAAAAAGAAATCTTAGAAACTAACAAATTTTGCTAAAATATCTGATTCAGAAAAGCTATGACAGGTATAAAAAGCCACATAATAGTGTGACGTGAGCGCATTGTAAACAAACCTGTTTGTTCAGCTAATACATCCAAGTCTGACAAAAGAAATATATACTTACAGTCAGCTATCTTTCTTTGATTCATCATCCAAAGGGTCCCAGCAATGAAATGGAGCATTGTTTTTGTTGGTATAATCCATTTGTTGTGTGATCAAAACCTCAATCTAACTGTACCGCAAACCGCATTGTTTACAAACTTAACTACAACTTTCACGAACAATTTGCAGACTTTGACCTTCAAATGTTCCTAGATATCTGATTCATATTCCAAAACACTGTGAAAGCATAATGACAGTGCTATAATGTGCCATAGCCTGCGTATATCTGAGGGCGTTTTCACACCTAAAAGTCCGGACCAACGTCCGGAACAAGGTCCGAACCAACGTTCGTGTTTATTTACATTGTATACATTTGATCCCATTCTTTTTGGTTTCACATAGTGATTTTGCTAGCGCACTAAAGAACTTTCCAGGATGTACCTATGACGTGTCATCACCACATACATGTGTTGCATCTCCCTTTGATTGGTGAGTAGACGGCTGTGCTTCCTGTAATTGGTCAGAAAGTCCGGACTATCCAACTAGTGTTTTCATACTGCAAACGAACTGAACCATGGTTCAGGTTGGTCCGGACCGAGCCCATAGTTTTTGATCGGACCAAAATTTGGTCTTTTGATCTGGACCGTGGTCCAAGGCACCTTTCTCACCTGAAATTTTGGTGCGGACCAAACTGAAAAGTCTGAAAGTCCAGACCAAATGAGCTATGTCTGAAAACGCTCTAAGTTGCGCTGATTCAGCAGAACAGCACTCACTTGATTGACAGTAAATCCATCAAATCATAACCAAACTATTTGAATTTAACCTAGGTAGACAATGAATGAGCTGGGCTTTTCAGGCATGTTTGGCTAAAAACTACAAACTATGAGGATGTGTAACCGTGCCACTCGTGTCCGCAAATCCAGACTTTTACGCAGTGTGTTCGCGAGTGCTTCAGACAAAAAAAATATATTTGTTTTTCGACTTTGTTCATTTTAAAGCTTTTATAAATTGCCTCTCAATGGTCTAAAACAGTGGTCACCAATCCTGGTCCTGGAGAGCTACCATCCTGTACGTTTTAACTTGAACTGCAAATAATGTAGCTTAATTCAGCTCATCATCCAGCTAATTAGTAGAATCAGGTGTGCTAAACTGGGGCCAAAGTGAAAATAGTCTTGATGGTAGATCTCCAGGACCAGGATTGGTGACCACTGGTCTAAAAGCTTTTTAGAATAAAGAGAAATATCAATGTTATTGATTCTTTGGATGAGATTTGCAGAGAAAGTGACACGGAATGGTGCAAGCTCTGCAAGCTTTCCACGCACAGAGATGGGTAGATCGGTGAGTAAAATAAGTTATATATTATTCTAATGCAGTTGTTTACATGTTATTATTATTATTATTATTATTATTATTATAAGTGCACAAAGTAGAGAAACTAGCATGTGATTATATGAAACTTAAGATCTAATTTGACATGAGGTCATTGCTGGTTGCTTACTTGGCCATTTGTATGAATAGGTGTGTTTTGTAGGAATAAACTTTTTTGTAACCATATAATTTTTTATGTTATTTATATGAAAATTATTAATGTGGATACTTGGGCACAATCGTGAAGGACACTTGGGGTCCTCTTAAAAACTAGTCAATAGCTACTTGACTGTTGACTATCATTCTAACATTTTAGACATATGTTGTCCTCCCTCGAGGGACATGATTAGAAGTGTTTACATGACCCATTCTCAATATATGGCTTTTTTCTGCGTTTGAAAGATCATGTAGAAGAAAAAAAGAAATAACCTATGTATTTCATCTTGTGCCAGATTCACTGTGTACACTTATTCAAAATGTTTTTATACATCCACAAATTGCAAAAAAGTCTTTCTCCTTGCTTCAGGTCCAGTGAAACAAGAGGTTAACTCTAGGTATGTTTTTCAGGCAGAATTTCACAATCAGATCCTTAAGAGGTGAAGTACCTTGGGGTCTTGTTCGCGAGTGAGGGGACAATGGAGCCTGACATTGGCCGGAGAATCAGAGCAACTGAGGCAGTGTTGCATTTGCTTTACCACACCATTGTGACGAAAAAAGACCTGAGCCAGAAGGCAAAGCTCTCAATCTACAGGTAAATCTTTTTACCCTCACCTATGGTCATGAATGCTGGGTCATGACCGAAAGAACGAGATTGCGTGTACAAGCAGCCAAAATGGTTTTTCTCAGGAAGGTGGCTGGCGTCTCCCTTAGGGATAAGGTGAGAAGCTCAGTCATCCGAGAGTAACTCTAAGTAGAGGCGCTGCTCCTTCGCGTAGAAAGGAGCCAGTTAAGATGGTTTGGGCATCTTGTAAGGATGTCCCCTGGGCGCCTCCCTATGGAGGTGTTCCAGGCATGTCCAGCTGGGAAGAGGCCTTGGTGAAGACCCAGGACTAGGTGGAGAGATTATTTCTACATATTGGCCTGGGAATGCCTCGGGGACCCCCAGTCATAGCTGGTTAATGTGGCCAGGGAAAGTAAAGTTTGGGGTTGCTTGCTAGAGCTTGCTGGCCCTGCGACCCGACTCTGGATAAAAAATCATTTGTTGAGAATCCTATGCAGGCAATGACTGCTTGAAGTTTGGAATGCATGGACATCACCAAATGCTGTATTTCTTCCTTCTCTTCCTGTGATACTTTGCCAGTCCTTTAATGCAGCTGTCTTCAGGTTTGTGTGTGGATCTTTCTGCCTTAAGTTGTCTTCAGCAAGTGAAATGCTCGCTTGATCAGGTTGAGATTGGCTGATTGACGAGGCCATTTCAGAATTTTCCAATTCTTTGCTTTAAAAAAACACTTGTGTTGCTTTCGCATTATTTCTTTGGGTCATTTTCCATCTGTAATGTAAAGTGGCGTCTAATCAACTTAGCTGAATTAGGCTGAATCTGAGCTGACAATAGATCCCTATACACTTCAGAATTGATCTGGCTGCTTCTGTCACATCATTGTAAGCCATGCATATCCATATCATCACACTGCCTCCACCGTATTTTACAGATGTGGCATGCTTTGGATCATGAGCCTTAACAAGCCGCCATACTCTTTACTTCCCATCATTCTGGTACAGGTTGACCTTAGGTACATCTGTTTGAAGGATGTTGTTCCAGAACTGGCCTGGCCTTTTTTTGTCTGGCAAATTCTAATCTGGCCTTTCTATTCTTGAGGCTTACGAATGGTTTGCACCTTGTGGTAAACCCTCTGTATTTGCTCTCATAAAGTCTTCTATTTATGGTAGACTTCAATAATGATATGCCTACCTCCTGCATAGTATTATTCACTTGCCTGGATGTTGTGAAGGGGTTTTTCTTTACCATGGAAAGGATCCTACAATCATCCACCACTGTTGTCTTTCATGGACGTCCAGGCCGTTTTGTGTTGTAGAGCTCACCAGTGCATTCTCTTTTCTCACAGAATGTACCAAACTGTTGATTTGGCCAATCCAAATGTTTCTGCCATCTCTGACAGAATTATATTCTTTTGCAGCCTAAGGATGGCCCGTTTCACTTGAATTGAGGGGACCTTTGACCGCATTGTGTGGGTTAACAGCTGCCAAATGTGAATGCCACACCTGGAATCAGCTCCAGCTTAATTGATGAGGATATAACAAGTGAACATAGCACACTTGTCAAATATTTTTTGTAATCATTTAATTACTTTTGGTCCCTTGAAAAAGAGGGTACAAATATCGAAGACCAGTAATTTCTAAACCCTTGTGAATACCATCAAATTAAACAAATCGGAGACCCGTTTTAGCTCAACAGCGCCTATAAACACAGGCTGTAAAACTTGGAGGCCTGAAATACTGTGTAATGCATCTTTAAGGGGTTGGACAAAAACATTTAACAACATCATATGTGTGTTTGTGTGGTTAACTAACCTGCACTGTTGAAGCCACAGCCCAGGAAAAATCCTCTGACTTCTGGAGCTTCTCCCATCAGGGGCTTGTGGTCAGCTGTGAAGGATTCTGCGTGAAAAAACGAGACATGTAATGTCATGTGTGACAGTGAATACTGTTGTGTATTTTATTGCATATACTCATCAAATTAATTTACAGAAGGTGTTAAAGAAGAGTTGTCTGCAGAGCAAGCTGACAATAATCAGATAACATAGATTTGTATACAGAGAATGATGTTACTGGACATAACAAGTGTGACATCAACTTTTGGTTCGTGAAGATCTGATTTGAGTTGTCGAGTTTGACGTTACGGGCACAGACATCATGGTTGCAGATGTGAAGATTTTAGACGAGAGGCGGTATCTGACTGTGACGTTAGCGGAGAGTTGGCAACACTGCTTACACTATACGTTACGTTGCACACTTTCACTGTGACAGTCATTGTCAATCACATCATAGCCACTCCCTAAAACACCCCCTGTTTATTGACGATTTTAAAATCAACAAGACCATAAATCAATAAATGAACATCATTATGTATTGCATAAGGCTTTAATCTAGCGATTGAGAATATATACTCATTATGAAAATGTTTACTTAGGTAATAAATCAAGTGAGAAGTGGCTCAAATTCTCATTGACTTCTACAGAAACCGAACTCTTTTGCCAGATGTATCAGCCCCAGCTGGAATTCAGATAAAATGCAGGTTTAAGGCACTTCAGCATTTGCGTCATTGTGGCAAACCGGATGCTCGCCCCATGCTTCTTACTGAGAAAAAGGCCTCAGACAAATATCTGGCTGTTGTTCTCCATTGGTCACACTGGCCTTACGATTTACATACATTGTATTTCAAAGACATCCTGCATTATTCTCAGTTAAATTAACACTGTCGGCTGCAATCAAGGAAAAAATCTACATTTTACAGTAAAACATTTCATCATAGTTGTGTAAGTCAATGTCACAATCCCAGAATAACTTTGTGTTCGCTGCCTAATTTTCATATGGCCCATAGCTCTTAGGGAATACCAAACAATACAGAATAGCATTTATGGAAACATAATAAACACTTATAGACATTTACAGTCATATGCAAAAGTTTAGGCACCCGTTAATTTCTGTGATTTTCATTTATAAGTAATTGTGTAAACTGCATAGAAAGAGTGCTGCATTGGCGTTATGGGTATATCTATCTATAATATAATATGTTACGGGTATATCGATATATAATAGAATACGTGTTACAGGTATATCTATATATAATATATGTGTGGTGCTCAGTGGAAAGCAGGGTGGGAATGGAATGAGAACCAAAAAAGTTATGACTTCTGAAAAAGATCCACGGCACTCAACTACGATAAGTAAAAAAGCCTTTAATAAATAAGCATGGCAATCTAAAAACACTGACGCGTTGCGGCTCACAGGCCTTCTTCAGGGTGCAAGTGATAATGACATTAATAATGTTAATTTAAATACGAAATGACAAGGGAGGGGTCAGCATTGAACCAATAAACACAGCTAGAAAATACTATAACATGTTCAATAATAATTTTACATAGATAAATTTATGATACAGAATATAAATACTAAGACTAATAATAACCCTTCTGATTATTAAATATGCAAATGCCAAGCTATAGCTATAAATCAATTGGGTCAAAATGCACTTATTTTACAAAAAAGGGGTCAGGTCTATTTCATCATTAAACCCAGGAGGGGCAGTAGCTCTCAAAACATAAATCCAAAAAACGACTCTCTGAAGGAGACGTTTAAGACGATCTCCTCGTCTCTTATTTATTGTAATTTCTTCAATTACTATAGTTTTTAAATACTTTTTTAAAGACTGCATTTTTATGTCCCACTGTGTGAAAATGTACAGCCATAGGATAATTTTCATTTTTATAGCGTATTTATGTTCTGCCAAACGAACATCCTTTAGTCTTCTTTTTGTACGGCCAATATAAAAACAACCGCAAGGGCAGTCCAGCCTATAGACTACAAACATAGTATTGCAATTGGCAAATTGTTTAATTGAGTATGTTCTATTCTTGTGTGTATCTTAAAAGGTTTTCGCTTTGTTGATGTTAAAACAATGATTGCAATGTCCACAGGGAAAAGTACCTATGGGTTTAGCCAGACAATTAGTTTTAATAATAGGTGCGACATGACTACGTACCAGTGTGGTGTGGGTGTGCGTCTAAAGGAAAACGAAGGCAGTTCTTTGAAAACATCCTTGAGGAGTGGATCACTCTCTAGAATACTCCAGTTTTGTTTGATTATGTTTTGATTATGTTTTTTATTTGAGAAGCTTCCTTACTGAATTGAGTAACAAAAAAGATATGATTGGACTTTGGAACTTTTGTTTTTTTCATCAGCAAACTCTGCCTTTCCAGTGATGTAGTCTTCTTAATAGACTGGTTTAAAATACTTGTTCTATAATGTCTCTGTGTGAATCTCCTTTTCATGTCCATAGCTTTTTGTTGAAAGTCGGTTTCTTCATCACAGATGCGACGTAGCCTTTGGAATTGCCCAAAAGGGATATTTTTAATGAGGCTGGGAGGGTGGAAACTGTCCGCCCTCAGAATAGTGTTTCGGTCCGTGGGTTTTCTGAAGATTGTTGTATGCAATACACCATGACTTTTAGTGATTTTCAAATCCGAAAAATGAATTTCAGTTAGACTATATTCCATAGTGAGTTTAAGATTCTCATTAGTGCCATTGATATAATTGAAGAACTGTATCAAATCACATTCTGATGATTGAAAAAATAGGATGATGTCATCAAAATATCTACCATACCAAAGTATTTTACTAAGAAAAAGATTAGAGTCGTTAAAAATATGCATTTTCTCCCAAAGTCCTAAAAACAGATTTGCATAATTGGGCGCAAAGCTGGCACCCAATGCTGTGCCTTTAACTTAAAGGTAAATTTGGTCTTGAAAAAGACCAAGATACTAGTGGTTTAATGTGGAAGTCAATATACTTTGCCATCGGTTGCAATAGAGTTTTGGTGTTACTAATAATTGGTCTTCCCGGTGGAATGTGTACATCTTTGTGAATCTTAGGTAACATGTAAAACGTTGCCATCCTGGGATTCTGAGGGAACAAAAATCATGTTCTTTTTTGTTAATCCATTTTTCTTCTTTTGCCCGTCTCAAAAGATCTCCCAATTCTCGTTTCATATTTTCCAAAGGATTGGATGTGGGTGATTGATAAGAATTATAATTTTCAAGTTGTCTAAGAGCTTCTTTTACATATTTATCCCTACCCCAAACAACTACTGCACCTCCCTTGTCAGCACTCTTAATTAATATATTTTCATTTTTAGCAAGATCTTTAACGGCATCCGTTTCTTTCTTAGTCATGTTGAATTTGCTAATTTTCTTCTGGTTTTCAAATAGTTTGTCAACATCGTAACGGTTTTAAACCGAAGTCTACATTTTTTCAAACTTTTAACAACGCTTGTCTGAATGCATTTACAAAAAAGGTTACTTACGATGCGGACAAACTATAGCTTGTAGGCAACGATGGGCTTTCCAGTCAGAGAGCTGTGCTGGACATTATTACCACATTGAAGAACTGTGCAACTTACTTTGATCACTCCCTGCTGGCAAAACAGAGGCTAAGGGTCATTCAGGAAGAGCTTGGCCTACCCACACACAGCATCATCCAAGCAAACTCGTTGGAACGCAACACTACACATGCTGCAACGGATGTATGAAAAAAGGTGTGCACTAAATGTGTTTGCAGGAGAACACAGCCACATCAGCTGTTTGACTGCTGCACAGTGGGATATTGGCTCTCATCTGATTGGCTCCTATAGAGGAAGTGACATTGGAGATGAGCCACTCTGACTCTACAGCAGCATGCATCATCCCCAGTGTGTCCGTTTTGAAGCTGATGCTTAAGGAAGAAGGTCCTTCTACCCATGGCATCAAACATTAAGGAAGACCATGTTAGATAGTCTAACAAGACGGTTCTCAAATGCACAGGAGACAAAGTGTGCTGGCAACTGTCCTGGAACCACGCTACAAGAGTTATGCCTTCACCTCAGGTCAGACAGTGGAGAAAGCAAAAAACTGTGTAATGGAGGAGTCTGGCCTACTCAGGGAAACAAGTCCCACAGCTACAGCAGAAGGCTTGGGTGAAGAGGAGGACCCAGATCTAAGTGGAAAGAGGCTAAGAGTTCAGGAAGATCAGCCACCAAGTGTGGTGGACAGCCTCTACGCTAGAATCCTTGGAAGCCACGAGAGCACGCTGAAGTCAGAATACAGAATCTTTGTTTTATATATCTCTATCCTGACTAATTGCTGATCATTGAACAAAGATTCTGTATTAATTATATATCTATATAGATGTATGTCTGTCTGTCTGTAATTAAGAATCTTACAGAATCTTTGTTCAATGATCAGCATTTTGTCAGGATAGAGATATATATATACACATATACAGTACATACAAACACACACTTTATTGATAAGTGTAAATGAAGAGCAGAGTAACAAAAAGCAGTCCTACTCACGGAGTCTTTAAAGTAACATCACTGCCACATTAGCGCAACATTTTTTAAACTACAAACTGTTCGTTTTGATTCAAGTCAATATTTAAATTTATTCATTGGAGAATAAAATGGGACAAAGATCAAGAAGTCAATCAAATGCCTCCCCTGAAAATGACTATTGTGGTCGAGTTGGGAATTACGGAACGCGCTGAAGTGTTTTGAGTGACTGTCATGTCGGAAACATGACCAGCACAATCATTTTGAGTTGTTTAGGAAGCTTGAGTTTTCCTCTAAGGAAGCTGGGGGAGGATCATTAAGCATAGTCAGTTCGAGGAGGGTATAATCCCGAAAGTCAACACACGTAAATACACAATGTCAGGCATTAGGCTCTACATCATCCAATAGTAAGAGACATGTTGTTGGAGAGGATGCTAGAGACAAAACTGTTAAGATGTACATTATCTAAAAGAAATAGACCCTGACAGTCTATATAAGATAAAACATTTTTAAAAAGTCACTTTTTATGGAATTCAGCCACAGTATCCCTTAAATATAAATTATGAAGTAAAATGTACTAAGTATGATGTTCTGTGTTACACACTCATGCAAACACACAAGTTGAGGTAGAAGTGAAACCAGGGATGCACCAAATATTCGGCCACCGAAAATCTTTGGCCGAAAATGGCCCAAAAGTGCATTTTCGGTTCTCGGCCGAAAGACTTATCACAGAAACAATACGGCCGAAATGTTGTGATGACGCAAACAGAAACCGCGACCTGCACGTGCTTGTCTGAAGTATAGATTGTATAATTGTGTGGCGGACTGGAAGATAGAACCCCTCTGATGTCGCATCCACTCATTGTTGGCTATATATAGGCCAAATAAGATCGAAAATGTGTTCCCTGTCAAAATTGATATTTTTTACGTTTTGTATAGGTTATACCCTTAACTTCATTGTAATGTACAAAATAACAATCATTACTTGTGAAAAACAGTTAATTTCAGTGGTTTTTGGACATGTTAGCTAGCCAGATTTTTAAGCATTGTCAAATCGAAAGCTTCTTAAGTCGCCTGCTCTTGAGTGCTGCAGCAGACGGAAACAAACAACCGATCAGTAAAGTCAGCATGTATTTAACTTAAAAACAACTTGCTAAAAGTTATAAATCTAGCCTTGTATTTTAAACCGACATTTACATTCACAACGTGATCATGAATAAAAGGATTTATTTCCATTCACGCTACAAAATACAGTCCCATTTTTAGAAGAGGGTTGAGCCAATGCTGTGAAGTGCTTATCAGTTTAAGCTGGCAAGTTATGAGAATAGGCTATGATAAAAATATATAAACATCATTGCAGTAATGTCATGAAGAATTAGATTTTAAGCAGCAATAGATATCCTGTAACTTGTATCCATCTTTAATTGGAAGCGAGAGGCTCTGATTCCGAGAGTAGTAGCCCCCTCCTCACATTTTCCCCTTCTTTGTGCTGCTGTTGAACTTGACCTTTTGTCAAGCAACAATGAATAGATAAGAGAGTATCTTGTTAAAAGTTTAAATGTCATTAATATGGTCACTGTTGCCAACAGCTGATTTAGCTGTATTAATAGATTACTACACAACTAGTAATTTATTGTACGAATCAATTGACAACCAATTCCACATTGGCGATGCTCTCCATATCTCCAATGTAGAGCATAAAACATGTACGATAGCACACAACTTTACTAAACTTGCTGAATTAGGCATATATATTATAACGTTTTAGGCTATACTTTTGTAATTGGAGTGAAAATGATTTTTACAGGATGAGCTAGATATCCTGTCTTGAAACTGATGAAGTATTTTATCATCTCTTTTGTTAACCGTCGGTAATCGCAATGAAATTAACATTAGAATGAAACAGAATAGAATCTTTGAATGCAGTTCTACCTTATCAATTTTTGATGCATGTCAACTTTAAAATGATGTGACTTCAGTTGTGATAAAGATATCTAAGTGATTCAAACAAATTTGTTTTAAGGCAAGTTTGTAGTTTCCAAAGATGTATTCAGCCCAGAAAGTCAAGTGTTTTCCCAGTCCGCCATAAAATTACTGGATGTATACATGTGTGACGTCATAATTTCTTTCGGTGTTTCGGTTTTTGGTTTTCGGCCTTTGTTTCCTCTTTTTCAGTTTTCGGTTTTGGCCGAAAATTTTCATTTTGGTGCATCCCTAAGTGAAACATAATAAAAGTACAAGATCAAAGGCCTGTTTAAGTGTCAGAAAACAGCTTTGTTTTCTGGTCAGCGGAATGAAGCTCTCACTTTCGGAAATAAGATTGGGAACCCCGATCAATGCCTCAGTTCTCTGCTACAGTGTGACCTGTGGTCTTGGCAATGTGGGTGTGTCTGAATCATGCCTGTTTGCTCTTGCCCAAAACCTTCTTTGTGCATAACCAAGTCTCCAGTCTCCTCCATCTCAGTCACCGGATGTTACGCTGCAATAGTGTATGTGCCAGGGGACTAGTCATTTTGCCCTTTCTCAGTCCCAACTTTGATGTGACAGGAATGAGACAGTTTATATTGTTATTTTTGAGGTTGTCCCAAGGTATTAGACCTAAGGTATGCCCACTTGTACTGTCAATATATATGGGGTCTACATCTGTGGAGTAGCAACAGCAAGTGTTCTGTGTACAAAACCATACCTCCAGAATATCAAGACCTTGAAGAAGTCTTGACTAAGGCTTGTTTTACGTTTCTCCCTCATCATCGACCCTGGGAATATGCCATAAACCTGCTGACTGGAGCTGCCCTGCCTAGGAGTCATGACTACCCACTGTACTATGCTAAGACAGAGGCCATGGGGCGAATAAAAGAACATAATTGTTAACTAGGTACATATTTACAGCTATTGTAAAACGGAGACATTTGCTAGGTTCCTGAGGTTTTAAACTTTGTAAAAATGTAAGACATGTATATATTACATAAAAATTGCAGTTATGACAAGTGATTTGAATCCACCTCCTATTTTATTTGTGGCGCACGCATACAAGGCACATAGCTCACATTATATTGTTTAATGTTAGTTTTTGTTATAGCTATTGTAAACTGAGAAATCTATTAGATTCCAGATTTTTTAGGATTTGTAAAGATATGGGACATGTATATATTACCTAAATATTGGACTTGTGTAGTGTGATTCTAGTCCAGGTTTTTATTTTAATACCCTGCCGGCTGGATACTGAGCATTAAAAGGTTAAAATCTCAAAATCTGCCGTAATTAACTGTCCAGGTTGATTAATCTGTGGACCTCTAATTAGAAGCAAATAAACACACATCTAGGCCGCATTTACAAGCCGATACATTTTCAAATCCATTCAAGCAGAGAATTTTTTTTTTTATACTGTTTGTATTTACATTGTCATGTCTGCATTCTGCATTTGTGGGTGTGTCATTCAAGACGTCTTGAGCCGGGTGCTGCAGGCAAGCCCATTGACATACACGTGAGGAATTCCCCTGCAATACACATTTCCCCTGGGAGGTCTTTCGAATTCTTCTTGTGCGCTACCTCCGGATGTCATGTGGAATTCGAGAGAGAAGTGGACACAGTGAAATTGTCTCGTCCCGAGCTCGACTCGACCAGATTTGAAAATGTTGCTGAAATCTATTGTAGTGTAAAAAGCTTCCTAGTTGGCCTACTACACATTAGAAGGCAAACAAACAAAGCCTAATGTGTATAGCTAAAGAAGTTGACAGTGGATCAGGAAGCTAATAAATATTGGTCAATCATATGATCACAAACAACAATGAGGGGACTTCCTTTCCCACGTTTCGTTTGCACGCTAGCATGACATTGTGGTTACATCAAATTGAGCCTAAAAATAATGCTTTTAACAGTAATACATTGAACCCAAAATCAGGAAGTCCAAGGGCTTGCATCAGATTGATGGCAGCCAGACATTATGGCACACTTCGATTAAACAGATCATCCAGCCCAAACCAAACTGTGTCTAGCCAAACTCAGTTTTACTATAAAGTAAGAGATCAAGTTCCAAAAAGTACCTTATTCCATTTACAGGGATTGACATGAACCCTTGTTTGTAAAATAAACTTTGAACAAAGAGGATGTAGAGTGCATTTGTCCAAATGGACAAGTGAAAAAACGATGTCATTTAAAAACTACTGTATGTTAGCGAATATACAGCACGTGATTTGTAATTTTTTTTAAACGGCACACCCCCCCTGCGCACTATATTCGGTGGCTCGCAATATAGAATGTTTTTTACACAAGATAACTACATTCATTATTTTTGTTCGGTACTGTTTTTATAAACCAGCTCTTCCTAAAGTGGAATACAAAATATATTGTGGTTCAACATACATTTCAATATTCAAACATGCCTATACGTTAATGGAAGTGATGTTTTCCTTTCTGAATAGTCCAGTCTCACTGGCGAAAATAATCACCAACTAGTGTCTGAATAAATATTACAGTAGGTTTTTCCTTGTTATGGTAAATTAACAGAATAACCATAATTAAGTTTTGAATAAATATGCAAAGTAATGGAGCAATATTGAGGAAAAGGAAAGTCCTGCTCTTTGCATTGAGATTCGGTAAAAGCAATGCAGGGCCTCTCTTCAATGAGCAGGCTCCACTTACTAAATGGTATTAAATGTCTAGAAGTGTTTTTAAGTTTCTATAGGATGTTAACCCATGTGTTTAAACTCTTTTGAAAGCCATAGACCCTGTGGAAAATTATATAGTGTGACCAGTTACTCTGATATGGTGGATAATGATTGATGTGATTATTAAGTAATTGTTTACTGGGAAATGTAAGATGTCCCTTGGGAAAATGCAGCTGACAGTGTTAAATAGAATAAGAGGTTGATGGAATACGGCCGACATTTCAATAAAGAATACAGGGTTTCTTTTGAAGCAAGTTTCTGCCGGTAGCCAAATGGAAAAGACAATAGGCTGATGTTTGCCTAAAGTTTACTAAAGTCATACTGCAACCAGCCATTTGGGCCTTAAAAATAAATAATTTACATGAGATCCCAGACTAACTGTCACCATAAACCTGTTGAATGTATGTTAAATCCAAGGGCAGCTATTGGCTAATATTCAACTACTGCAATTTATTAGACAAGTAGTTTATCAGCATTAAATTCCTATTATGACATCATTCTCTGTATAAGCTGAAATGAGAATTATTGATCGGAGTGCTTTCTGTAGAAAAGACCGGCCTTACTGTTGATTTCTAACATTTAAAGTTTCTTCTCTTTAAACATATTCTCTTTAGACTCAGAGTTAATTAATTATTGACTAAATGCATTAAAATAAACAACAATATCAACATTGGGCCCTATCTTGCACCCGGCGCAATGCAGCGCAAAGTCTGAACGCAAGTGTCTGCTAGTTTAAGACCAACGCAGTTGTCAATTTCCCGTCAGGTGCCCGCGTTGTTTAAATAGCAAATGCACCTGCGTCCATATTTGCGCCCATGGGAGTGCTGGTCTAACAGGGAGATGTGTTCAGGATAATTCTGGGTGTATTGCTATCTTGAGGGATCGGAAATTGATTGCGCCATTGACCAAAAAAACCTTGTCTAAAGTCAATGGCACAGCACGTCATAGTTATTTTAACAGCAAATTAGTCAAATGCACCTATGACAAAGGCACAGCGCGTGCACACTATGCTTGATGCACACACACAGGGAAGCGCAGAAGCACACGAACATGCAAAAGATTACAAATAAAAATATTACGGTGCAAATCCGCCGTCATAAAAGCAATGCACGTAAGGGAACAAATGCGCTTGGCTCCTAAAGGGAATGGGAGATGAATCTCTGATTCGTTTATTGCATGTTACGCGCAAAACACGCCTATGAATTAATGAAGACACTTAGTACAACCCTTTTAGACCATGAGCCTGGCGCATGGACCCTTTTATTCACGCCCAAAGCGCACTTGCACCATGCGCTTCACGCCATGCGCTTAGATCGTTAAAATAGGGCCCCCTAATGTCAAATATCGAATAAGCTTATTGGCATCCAACCAAAAAAACTACAATTGTTTGTTTTTATTGAATACTTGAGAAAAGACCTCCAGCAACTGGAAAATTACCATATGTAATGCTAAAGTACAATTAAGGAAAAAAGGAAAAAAAGATGTTCAGTTTGATCACATAGGCTAGCACATACAAGTTTATATATATTATATATATTTTTGAAAACAATTTATAATGTTATTGGAAAGATTAGCTATAACTTCACGCAGTGTGGAATTCCAGCAGAATTCAACCAGCCTGTAGCAGTGGCGGCAGGCTAAGGTAAGGGCTATCACCCCCACAAATAAGCTTAAATCTCTAATCGTTTGAATGTTGGCCAACCCTCCCTTTCTCTTGCCTGAAGTGCTTGAAAACATATTTAATAAACAGTATGGGAGATACTCAAAACCGTAATGACGTGCAGTTCGAACAATACGTCACGACTCCTTTTATTAGTGACTCAATTGTGTCGTTAATTTAATAAAATTTCATTATAACTCAGCCCAATACTTCAGCCCAATACTCACGTGGGGCTCATCATCTGTCCAACCACAGCCCATCTAAATCAAAAACGGCTTAGTCACCCAACCACCACTCAGCTTTCCGACCAGGCAGCAAACCAGGACGTGGCTATCCAACCAAAGAACACACAGTCAAAAAAGACTCATCTATCAACCCATGGTTCAGAATGTACTGTATATACATGCAGAGCAGCACGCATCCACAGTTCCACAGCTCACAACCCCCGTCTGTATTATGTATTCCCAGGAACTGGGGAGTTACAATCACGATATGGCAGAGAGGCTTGTGTGCATTGGAGGTTTCCTGGATGATGTCCTTGTTGTTTGCTCAGTAAAACTGTGTATGTTTCAAACCGTAATGTATATCTGTGTATCACAAATGAAAGTCATGTCTTGTATCTGTGTGTTACAAACGGAATAAACACGTTGAATAGAAAAGCCCTGTGTTTGACTGTTTCACTACTAACACAGTGAGTCTTACTTCTTTTTTTCACTGTGTATTTATGTGTATCACACAAGCCATATCAAATAATCAGGCACCCTTTGCCCATTTATAAAAGATCAGACCCTTGTCTGGAAAGTGTACATAGCAATTGTATGTCGTTATTTATTTACTAGGTGATTCATGAGCTTGAAAGTATCACACATAGCATCACACGCTTGAAAGTATTTTAGTTTATTGAGAAAACATTTGTTCAATACATAAGCATTGTTCTGGTCTTAACAACAGCCCTAGTTGAAAGCATTTGGGCACAGAAACCCTCTCAGAGACAGTCCATGTATAGTACCCAACACACACACACACACACACACCATACACAGATCACACTGTCCATAGAACCGGTGAACATTATATCTAATTACACAGCAAATAGTCCAAAACACACAAGTCTTGTGAATGTGTTGTGAAAGCACCCTAGGACATGCTCACATGTTTGGTAAGACGTGTGTCTTTGTATTATAAACAAAATATTGCACATCCGCATTCGCCCCTGAATTAGCAGAGTGCTGTTGGTGTAGGCAAGCAGGGCTTGGTCATCCAACTCTGGGGCTCATCATTTGTCCAACCACAGGCCATCTAAATCAAACACGGCACCCGACCACCACTCAGCTATCCGACCAGGGGAGATGACCCCTGTTATTGAAGCAAAGCTTGCTGCCCTTGCTGAATACAAGCGCTCACTGAGTGAGAAGACCTTTTAAGTGAGAAGACTTTTCAAGCACTTAAATCAGCTAGGAGCAAAGTACACCAGACAGAAAGGAAATTTGCCAACGAGCACTGGAAGGAGCTCAGTCACAACCTTTAGAATGCAGCAGCAACAGGCAACATCAGAGGCATGTACCCGGGCATCAAGGAAAGCTCTCGGACCAACTCAGAGAAAAACAGCACTTCTGAGAACCAGCTGCGGAAAGCTGATCACTGACAAAACCAAGTAGATGGAGAGATGGGTGGAACACTATTCAGAAATCCCTATTAAGAATTGTGGGCAAACTGTACGCCAGAGTGCTGTTAGTGCATCTCCAACAGCTGGCAGAAGGCATATACCCCTAGTTCCAATGTGGCTTTTGAGAAGATCGTTCTACAGTGGACATGATCTTCTCCCTTCAACCAACTACAGGAGAAGTGCAGTGAACAGCAGAAACCCCTCTATGTCACATTTACAGAGTTGACCAAGGCCTTTGAACTGGTTAGCTTGAATGGGCTCTTCAACATCCTCCTGAAGATCGGCTGCCCCCCTAAAGCTTCACAGCATGATCAGATCTTTCCACGACGGTATGAAGGCAACCGCCCAGTACGATGGCAGCATGTCCAAACCATTTTACATCAAAAGTGTTGTCAAGGAAGGCTGCGTCCTTGCTCCAACTGTCTTAGGGATCCTCTTCTCCCTTCTTCTGAAACATGCTTTTCAGGATTCAACCCAAGGTACACAAGATCAGACGGCAGAGTCTAAAACATTGTATGACTCAGAGCAAATAACAAGGTGCGTGAGACCATCATTAGAGACATGTGCTCTTTGCCGATGACGCAGCAGTCACCTCTCAGTTTGAGCAAGACCTACAGTGTCTGATGGACAGATTCTCCCAGACCTGCATATACATTGGTCTAACTGTCAGCCTGAAGAAGACCAATGTGCTAGGCCAAAATGTGGACACACCACCTACCATCGACAACTACAAACTCAAAGTGGTCCAACAGTTCACCTCACTTGGTTGCACCTTCAGCCTGGATAACCCTTCCTTAGTTGTCGAAATCAACAAACGCATAGGCAAGGCCACAACAACCCTAGGACGAATGATCACTCGCAATTGGAAGAACCTCAAGCTGACAACTAAAATCAAGATGACAGTGTACAAAGCCTGCATAGTCAGCAGCCTCTTGTATGGGAGTGAATCCTGGACAACATATGCCAACCAAAAGCAGAAGCTGAACATTTACCACATGCGTTTGATGAAGGACAGTAAAACGCACACCGTTTGTGCGCTTTGGGGCCTTGGTGAATAACGCTAAACAACTCGGAGCGGGGCACTGCGAAAGGCTGCGTGCAAACCTGCCCGCTTTCTGGGTTTACCAAACATGGGTCACTTTGAACCAGAAGACCCGGCATGTGCACATAATATGAGGAACAGGTGGGTTAATGTAATAATTGATGCAGCTATAATGAATGAATTAATTCAATTTTTATCTATTTTCTAAATGCCAATACAGGGTACCAGACATGTCACCAGACTTTCATAACTCTCGGGACTCAGACGACCCGTGGCTTGTGGAATTGCATGTGTTAAATAAGCGACATACAGTGGGGCAAAAAAGTATTTAGTCAGCCACCAATTGTGCAAGTTCTCACACTCAAAAAGATCAGAGAGAGGCCTATAATTTTCATAATAGGTACACTTCAACTATGAGGGACAAAATGAGAAAAAAATCCAGAAAATCACATTGTATAATTTTTAATGGCTTTATTGGTAAATTATGGTGGAAAGTAAGTATTTGGTCAATAACAAGAGTTAATCTCAATACTTTATTATATACCCTTTGTTTGCAGAGTCTTCACAAGGTTTTCACACACAGTTGCTGGTATTTTGGCCCATTCCTCCATGCAGATCTCCGCTAAAGCAGTGATGTTTTGGGGCTGTCGCTGGGCAATACGGACTTTCAACTCCCTTCCCTCTATGGGGTTGAGATCTGGTGACAGGCTAGGCCAGTCAAGGACCTTGAAATGCTTCTTACGAAGCCACTCCTTAGTTGCCCGGGCGGTGTGTGTGGGATCATTGTCATGCTGAAAGACCCAGCCACGTTTAGTCTTCAATGCCTTAGCTGATGGAAGGAGGTTTTCACTCAAAATCTCACGATACATGGCCCCATTCATTCTTTCCTTTACATGTATCAGTCGTTCTGGTCCCATTGCAGAAAAACAGACCAAAAGCATGATGTTTCCACCCCCATGCTTCACAGTAGGTATGGTGTTCTTTCTCCTCCAAACACGAAGTTGATTTTTTACCAAAATCTGACCATATGACATTCTCCCAATCCACTTCTGGATCATCCAAATGCTCTTTAGCAAACCTCAGACGGGCCTGGACCTGTACTGGCTTAAGCAGGGGGACATGTCTGGCACTGCAGGATTTGAGTCCCTGACAGCGTAGTGTGTTACTGATGGTAGCCTTTGTTACTTTGGTCACAACTCTCTGCAGGTCATTCACTAGGTCCCCCCCCCCGTGTGGTTCTGGGATTTTTGCTCACCATACTTGTGATCATTTTGACCCCACGAGGTGAGATTTTGCGTGGAGTCCCGGATCGACGGAGATCATCAGTGGTCTTGTATGTCTTCCATTTTCTTTAACATAATAGTTCCCAAAGTCTTCCAAGCCTGGTGCAGGCTACAATTTTGTTTCTGGTGTCCTGGGTGTTGGCCATTTTGTCTCTGATAGCCCCACTGTATATTATCCTCACAGAGTTTCTCTCAACTATTCAGATCTGAATTTAAAGAGAGAGAGAGACTTACAACATGACTGCAGTTACAAATACTAAGTGTTTTATTATCCGAGAACGAAAACAAAGTTCATCCATCCATCCATTCTCATCCGCTTATCCGAGATCGGGTCGCGGGGGCAGCAGCTCCAGCAGGGAACCCCAAACTTCCTTTTCCCGAGCCACATTAACTAGCTCCGACTGGAGGATCCCAAGGCGTTCCCAGGCCAGGTTAGAGATATAATCTCGCCACCTAGTCCTGGGTCTTCCCCGAGACCTCCTCCCAGCTGGACGTGCCGGGAACACCTCCCTAGGGAAGCACCCAGGGAGCATTCTTACCAGATGCCCAAACCACCTAAACTGGCTCCTTTCGACGCAAAGGAGCAGTGGCTCTACTCTGAGATCCTCACAGATGACTGAGCTTCTCACCCTAACTCTAAGGGAGACGCCCGCCACTCGCCTGAGGAAAACCATTTTGTTCGCTTGTACCCTGGATCTCGTTCTTTCGGTCATGACCCAGCCTTCATGACCATAGGTGAGGGTAGGAACAAAAACTGCCCGGTAGATCGAAAGCTTTGCGTTCTGGCTCAGCTCTCTTTTCGTCACAACGGTGCGATATATTGAATGTAATACCGCACTCGCTGCGCCGATTCTCCAACCAATCTCCCGCTCCATTTTTCCCTCACTCGCGAACAAGACCCCAAGGTATTTGAACTCCTTCACTTGGGGTAAGGACTCATTCCCTATGTGGAGTAGGCACTCCACCGGTTTCCAGCTGAGAACCATGGCCTCAGATTTAGAGGTGCTGATTCTCATCAGCCGCTTCACACTCGGCTGCGAACCGATCCAGTGAGTATTGAAGGTCACAGGCTGATGATGCCATTAGGACCACATCATCCGCAAAAAGCAGCGATGAGATCCTTAGCACACCGAACTGCAACCCATCCCCACCCCTCGATATCCTGTCCATAAATACTACAAACAGGATTGGTGACAAAGCGCAGCCCTGGCGGAGACCAACCCTCACCGGAAACGAGTCCGACTTACTGCCAAGAACCCGGACACAGCTCTCGCTTTGGTCATACAGAGATTGGATGGCCCTAAGAAGGGACCCCCTCACCCCATACTCCCGCAGCACCTCACACAATATCTCCCGGGGGACCCGGTCATAAGCCTTCTCCAGATCCAAAAAACACATGTAGACAGGATGGGCATACTCCCAGGCCCCCTCTAGGATCCTTGCGAGAGTAAAGCCCTGATCCGTTGTTCCACGACCAGGACGGAATCCACATTGTTCCTCCTCAAACTGAAGTTTGACTATCGGTTGATCCCTCCTTTCCAGCACCTTAGAGTAGACTTTACCAGGGAGGCTGAGAATTGTGATACCCCCTGTAATTGGCACACACCCTCTGGTCCCCCTTTTTAAACAGGGGAACCACCACCCCGGTCTGCCACTCCATTGGCACTGTCCCAAACTTCCACGCAATTTTGAAGAGGCGTGTCAACCAAGACAGCCCCTCCACACCCAGAGCTTTCAGCATTTCTGGACGGATCTCATCAATCCCTGGGGCTTTGCCACTGTGGAGTTGTTTGACTACCTCAGTGACTTCCACCAGGGAAATTGACGATGATCCCCTGTCATCCTCTAGCTCTGCCTCTAATATAGAGTGCGTATTAGTCGGATTCAGGAGTTCCTCAAAGTGCTCCTTCCACCGCCCTATTACCTCCTCCGTTGAGGTCAACAAAGTCCCATCCTTACTGTATACAGCTTGGATGGTTCCCCGCTTCCCCCTTCTGAGGTGGCTGATGGATTTCCAGAAGCACTTTGGTGCCGACCGAAAGTCCTTCTCCATGTCTTCTCCGAACTTCTCCCACACCCGCTGTCTTGCCTCTTTCACAGCAGAGGCTGCAGCCCTTCGGGCCCTACGGTACCCTGCAACTACTTCTGGAGTCCTCCGGGATAACATATCCCGGAAACACTCCTTCAGTTGGACGGCCACAGCTCCCCACCGCAGCTTCAGCAATGGAGGTTTTGAAAATTGTCCACTCGGGTTCAATGCCCCCAGCCTCCACAGGGATGCACGAAAAGCTCCGCCGGAGGCGTGAGTTGAAAGTCTGTCGGACAGTGGCCTCCTCCAGACGTTCCCAATTCACCCGCACTACCCGTTTGAGTTTACCAGGTCTGTCCAGAGTCTTCCCCCACCCCCTGACCCAACTCACCACCAGATGGTGATCGGTTGACAGCTCCGCCCCTCTCTTCACCCGAGTATCCAGAACATATGGCATCAGATCAGATGAAACTATTATAAAATCGATCATTGACCTGGGGTGCTCTGGTACCAAGTACACTTATGAGCATCCCTATGTTCGAACATGGTGTTCATTATAGACAACCCATGACTAGCACAGAAGTCCAACAATGAACAACCACTCGGGTTTAGATCAGGGAGGCTGATCTTCCCAATCACGCCTCTCCACGTGTCTCCATCATTGCCCACATGTGCGTTGAAGTCCCTCAGCAGAACTATGGAATCCCCAACTGGAGCCCAATACAGGACTCCATTCAAGGTCTCCAAGAAGGCAGAATACTCTGAACTTCTGTTTGGTGCATATGCACACACAAAAGTCAAAGTTTCCCCCACACAACCCGCAGGCGCAGGGAGGCGACCCTCTCGTTTACCGGGGTAAACTCCAACGTAGCGGCGCTACATGTATTACATGACAAGATAGTAATTTAAACTGTCACTTGTTTCATATAAACGTGTAAACCATTGTTGAATTATTATAGAGACCATCAGAATTCAAACAGTATAGACTAAACCGTTTCACAAAGCTAGTGACTCAGCAGACTTCGTTTTGACGTAAATAATAAAAGTATTTTATAGTACAATAAACTCATTGGGTTAGTGCTGGGGCACTATTCAGTATTATCATACAGTACGAGTGTATGGATGTGTCAAACCTTTTCCATACACTATTGCTCACATTGCTCAAATAGTCAGAATCATAATGAGTTTGTTTGAATTATGTTACATATATGCCTTCCTAAAATAAGATGAATACTGTAGATGGCACCCAGACTGACATAAAAGTCCACCCAAATAATAGTACAGTAGGCTATATGAATCAAAAAGCATTCCACTCAATTTACCGGTGATAATAAGCGTAAAGTATGCTTCTAAATATGATTGCATGAGGTTGGAATACAACTTATTCAGCAGGACAAATCATGGCATTTATTTAGGCTAAATTATGACGCTATTACAGATTAGATGCTTATTATTTTTTGTTGAAAATATATGTTTGAAGAACAGCATATTTCTCAATGAAATACACTTAGCTGAATCTAGCTGAGTTTTACTTTTTACCAGTGAAGCGAGTAACAATCATGCACTCATCATTTTACACTACATGGCACCTTCTGTCAAGCTCGGAAATTTGGATTGTCCATACATTTAATTAACCTCACTGTAGCTTGTTTCCCAAGGGTAATTAGTGGTGTGTTGATTTGCAAATCGTAGAGACTGTGCACCAGCACTGATGCTAAGAACAAGTGGAATTTATCAATTGGGATTTCCTACCGGTGTGCATAAAACGGTCATAAAATCATTTGATTAATCCCACTTTTTTGCATAGGCGCAATCTTAGTTCTCATCGTAAGTACAAATGTAGGATTTTTTAAATGCAAGTTTGATAATATATACCAACACTAATTAGTTATATTTGAGACTGGGCTATTCAGACAAGAAATAATCACTTAAATGTACAGTAAAGGCCAGGTTGAATATTGAAATATACGTTGAGTTTTTCATGTACGCACTAACATTAATGCATGTACTCTACTTTGGGAATAGCTGGCTTTATATAATAGGGTTGGGTGTTTAACATTTGTGTTGACTGGCCATCAATGCAGGTCTGAGCGAGGGGAGATTACATGTCAACTTTCTACAAAAATTATGCATGCTTTTTTACACAAAACAAGATTTCTGCACAATGTACATGGGTGCGTGTTACAGTTTTTTCCAATTGCTAACACACAAAATGCAAAATTTAGCTCATTGTGTCAAAACTCAACACGCAAGAATTCTTTACACAACACTTGGAGATTAACATCTAACTGCCATGTCAAAACTGCCATTCTGCAATCAAAACTTAACACTCTGACTTCAAAAGGCCCTCTTCAGATCGATAGGGAACACACATGCACATGATAGAGAGAAGGAGAGTATTCCTGTCATTTATCAGCCAAAACATTATGACCACCTAATTTGACAGGTGGATCTAAGCCTTCTGATTGGCTGAGCCATTTAAGCCCCGCCCCCTTTTCCCAGCCCATTTTCCTGCCCTGCGGTGTCAAAACCTTGGGAATGATGTTTTCCAACCCTTATATGTGATCCTATGGTAGAGGCCGTCCCCTAAACTGAGCTGTCAAAACTTTGATGAGTGGGTTTTGAACTAGGGATTGGTTCATATGTAAGTTCCAACCCATTAAGGAGGTCCTATGGTACAGCCCCTCCCTAAGCTGAGCTGTCAAAACTTTGATGAGTGGGTTTAGAACTAGGGATTGGTCCGTATGTAAGTTCCAACCAATTAAGGAGTTCCTATGGTACAGCCCCTCCCTAAGCTGAGCTGTCAAAACTTTGATGAGTGGGTTTAGAACTAGGGATTGGTCCGTATGTAAGTTCCAACCCATTAAGGAGTTCCTATGGTACAGGCCATCCCCTAAACTGAGCAGTCAAA
>JACXGM010001849.1:10079-51103 GCA_016801145.1 Umbra pygmaea | reverse complement strand
GAGACAGACAGAGACAGACAGAGACAGACAGAGACAGACAGAGACAGACAGAGACAGACTGAGACAGACTGAGACAGACAGAGACTGACTGGCCAGTCAGTGGCATGGAGGCCAGGTGTTTTACACTGGGGCTGAGAGAAGAGGTGAGAGTGGAACAGGCTCTTGTTACAGAGGTGCTGTGGAATCAACCACGGTGTGAATGACACTTCTGCTCCCTACGTCTTGCCACGACAGCAGCTGTCAGTACCCCCCCCCCCCACACACACAGCAGAATGACAGTCCTCTTTGATATGCTTGGTTATTACCAGGCACAAATTGGGCAGCTAATATCCCCTCACTTCCTCTTCCCCTTGTTGAATGTGAACTTGGCTGTGCCTGCTTGGCCCCTCTGCTCTACCAACTCCCCCTCGTTTAGTGTAGCTGCTGCTGTGCCGGTCTCCCCCCTCTGCTCACCACATCCAGCTCCCTGTGAGTTCTGCTGTCCCATCCTGCTCCCTCTGCTGCCTCCGTCACTCACCCTGCACGTTCACGTCAACTGCTCTATTATTAGGCTCTGAGAGGAAGTGCCGAGCTGCTAGAGAGACGGCTGCAGGCTCGGCCGGCTATCATTCGTTCAGTAGTAGCCCTCGTTGTTTATTAATTCTGCTGTTATACAGGAAGTAGAACAACAGTCTGAACGACCTAGTGATCTGGCCCTGGTCAGAACTGTCAGCGGTATCAGGGGAGTAGATGCTTACTAAGATCACTGTCAAACAGGGAGAAGGGTTTGACCCAGAAGTATTTAGAGATAATAGAAATGTCTTTGTCATATTTTGTGTATGCATTTCAGAGCTGTGGTTCTCAAACCTCTCCTCAGGGCACCCTACTGTAGCTGGTTTATGTATTTGAATCATGCCTGAGCTAGCACACCTGACTTAACTTATTGTCAAGCTCTTGATTCATGACTCCAGTGAGCTTGTTAATGGGCTACAGCTAAACCATGGAACATCTGTTGTTCCCCAAGGAGAGGTGTGAAAACCATGCTTTAGAGTAAAGGGATGCTTTAATAGACTCCGTTCCTTCTCCACCGTCTGTCCAGCCTATGTTCTCCAGGTCAAGGTGGAGATGGAGATGGAGATCCAGCAATGTGAGAAGACCAAAGCTGTCAGAGAAGAGCAGCTGGAGCGGCTCACACAAATCTGCCAGGAACAGGCTGTAAGTACCACTAGCTTTGACCCAATATCCGAAATGGAAAGCATCTAATGATTACAATAGCAGTGATATAAATTTAGATTTTTTTCTTGCAGACATATTCAGGGACAGGTCTAACCAGAGCATGGGCACCACAAATAGGGACATGTCGTCATCTTAGGCTAGGAACCATTAGGGTTGAATCAGGATATTAACATTAAATCATGGTTAGGCAGAGCCATATATTGACATACGTATACAGTACATCTAGGTGAGGTTCTTGGACCAGAGCGACAACATGAAAATGGGTAGATTTTAAGAGGGTGCAATTTCAATTGCTACCAGAGGAGGGCAGTAACATTTCACAGAATAAACATTTTCATCAGACTTCGGAGACCATGTACTTTATGTTCCGTTAAAATCAATTATTTGATATTTATTAAAGTTATTTTACAGGCACCAGAAAAGTTTTATGTTTTAAAACTTTGATCATTGGATTCTATGATAATTACATTAATTAGAAAGATGCAACCTAAAAGTGTTTCCCATTTAGCTAGATATGTAGAGTGGCATCATATACTAGTAGTTAGATCATTGGTGGGTAGCTGAAAAGTGGCTGGTTATAATTAGTTAGCTGATGAAAAATATTTAATTGTGCTTTCTAGCATGGAGCTTCAGATAATTCCCCCTGGAAATCATACTGGACAAGTGAGTGCAATAAAACATAAGCTAGTGTACAACAAACATTTTCCATTTTGTTATTTTCATGACGGGCACAGCCATCATTGACTGGTCTCATCTAGTCAGTAGAACTAAAGAATTTTATTCCGATCAAACGCTCAAGGCCCCAAAAATCAATAGAGGCTCAAGTCGTAACTGTACATCAATGGAAGCATGTTAGACACAACATTTCAGAAACTATGCGATACTCAGTGTGATTCTGAAGGGGATAAAAATTGTGAGTGTTCATTAATACAAGCCATCATGCTGACACTAAAACTTAAAGTAGTGTAACTCTTTAGCCAGCTGAATTAGTTCACAGTGAACTAATTCACAGTGCTACTCTTTCTCTCTCACTGAACGTCTATCAGTTTGAGATCCGGCAGCTCCGGGCTCATTTGGCCCAGCAGGACCTGGACCTGGCAGCTGAGCGCGTGGCTGCCATGCAGATACAGCATGTGTGGGCTAAACAGAGTAGCAACTACCAGGTGGTGGAGGCCCGGGGCCCCGTGGAGTCTGACGATGAGGGGCACAAAGACCTCAGGGAGCAACGCAGCCCAACAGGTACATGCATTCATCTGATCTGAACCTAGACGTTATGTTGCAACCATGGAAAGTCAGACCCAGAGGTTATCACAAAGTCTGGGCATAATTACGTTTGTAATAATACATCCCATAATCCACTTACATGAGCTAACCTAGATATTCATCTTCTGTGTGGCTAAATTCTGGTTTGTGTAATGATGATAACTCTGATGAATACAGTTGCTCCGGAGGCAGAGAAGAAGCAGACGTAATCTGTACATGCTAATTAGAATCACTCCACTGAGCTTCAGTGAAGTAAACACATTTAAATACAGATCTACATTTGTTTGTTTGGTTGGCAGCATGATGAACCGTGGGACAAGGGAACCACAGGTTTGGACATACAGTATGCACATAATTCTCTGGGACAAAAAGCTCTAAAAGAGGTAACAGGTGAATTGATGCTGGAAAAGCATCAAGCTTACCTGTCAGCTGTAGCCCTGAGCTAGACTCTAGGCCGTAACGTGGTAAAACACTGACGCTAGAACACAACAGCCCTGTGACCGCAGGCAAGACACACAAACACACACACATTGACCGCAAGCAAGGCAGGATCAATAGGAGGACAGAAAAGCTTTTAGGATGTGCTGAGACTTGGGGATAACACGACACGTCAGGCAGGCAGGCATTCAGGCACACACACACACACACACATAGCCACAAATACACAGATCCAGTCGCACAAAGCCCCAGACACCCTGGGTGTTTCAGGTACAGAGTGCTCTGTGCATTGGGTTTTGTTCTGAAGTCTGAGAAGAGACTGTCACTATGGAACATCTGTTCCTCTTCACCTGGAAATCACAATAGGGCACTGGGAGATGCTGTGGCAACCGCCACACCACCACCCCTAGGGGTTTGTGGGAAATCTGGCTCTTACGAACGTGGCTGTTTTTCCAGGACATGGAAGAAGCATTGGTACAGGATGAGCACTTAGGCCGCAGGCTGGCCTGCCAGAGCAGAGTGTGGCCTGGGTTGAGGCCCCTTCCTTGATTCTCGCTCCTTCTCTGTCTGTCTTTCTGTTGACTCTTGCCTGAGGGGTGGCATCAAAGTGTCATTCATTCTGATTGAGGCACTCTGTTTGCTAAGTCTCTTTCCTTGTTGAGAATTCAAAAGGAGGTAGAAGAGGTTAGAACATTTTGTCTACTGGTCACTAGGGATTTGTGGTTTTGTTACTTGAATATTGGATGTTTCTCACAAGAGCAGCAACATATTTTGAGGACCACAAGTACAACACTGACCACAAACATGTGTAAGTGAATAATACACTACCATTTCTTAATTTATTGGGCATTATAAGTGCATGACGCATATTTTTTTATACTAGCTGTATTTTCTTTGGAATAAGACTCTATGAAAAATATTGTTTACAGACAAAGCTTTCTGAAAATCCTTCCACATACAGGATAGATATCTAATATTTGGGGTATTATTTAGCATTATTTTTTTCATGACAGAACAGTAGGAATCATAGGGCTAAAAAAATATAGGCTAGGGAGTCAGGCATGTATGGAGAAACAGAGAGGAAGGGCAGAAACAGTGGATGAGCTGGGGCTCGAACCGTCATCGCTGGGGCACATGATATCAATTTTTTTTGTTTTGTATGCAATAACGAAACACTGTGTAACCACTATAATAAGAACTATCCAGAAGTACAATATGATAATTATTTCACAAATGCATATTGATTTAAAAAAGACCTAACTGATATCACCGTCACTTATCTTGTCCGTTTTTGTCCATCCCTTCTTTCATTCTTTCTCCGAGACCACATCCTCATGTGTTATTAATGACAGAGTGATTGTCTTGATCATGTCTCAGTGACTGCAATGCTACCTCTCCAGGGGTGCCCCCCGCCTCTCTTTCTCTACATCCTTCCCACTCCTGAATTAATATTTTAAGATGAGAAATAAATGAAATTACCCGTCAGAGTCTGCTTTGGTCCTGGGGGAGCGGCACAGGCACTCAGGGTACTTTGGGCACCACTCTCTGGACAGAGCCTGAGTTCAGGCCAAATCAAGCGAATGCAGAAGAGCAGATCAGGGCTCAAACATTCACCGTGGAGGCCCTAGCTGGCTGGGTGAAGAGACAAAGAGCACTATATACCAACGTCTGGTGGTTCTCATGTCCACTACTGCTCTTGAACCCTTTTTCATGCACTTTTACTACCTAGATGTTTTCTGACATTGAACTTGCATTGAGATGAAACAGTGCCACATTAATTGACACACCCGTTTACAAAAATTGATAACTGCTATAGACAGTTTGTATCATGACATGGCTTGATATATAAAGCAGGCAGAATAACCAATTTATGTTGTATTAATACAATTGCTATCAATGTGAAAAGATCAGAGTTCCCTGGTTTTCATGGCTCTGTAATTGGCCAGACTTTTTTTTAGCTTGAATGTTTTTAATTTCTTTTTTGTTTTATATACTCAATTGTGTATAGATTACATCTAAATGTATGATGTAACCGGAACTGTAGTTGGCGTGTTGCGACAGTACAAAAGACATTTTTTGTACAAAAAAACAGTTTTTGTTTGTGAATAGATATTTTATTTATTTCATTAGTGATGAATGCAATGTTGTTTGCATCCAAACTGCCTCTACTGTTGCTTTAAATTAAGTTCACAATGTTGTGACAAATCAGATTAACGAACAACCTAGAAAGAGGTACATTGCTGCTGTACCTCGTTCCCATGCTGTAGGATGACATGCAGACATGGACTCTATAGCGATAGTAATAGCCAGCGGTCAAGTTACTTTGAAGTACTATCTGATTCGTTATTAAACCCTGCAATGTTGTAGGGGCTGAGTAGTCCACTTTTACCATTCTCCCCAAAAGGTAAACCGTCTTGTAGCGTTATTGCAACTTAACAGTTAAGCTGAAAAACAAGCTTGCCAACATGCACAAAACAGCCATGAAAATTATAGGGAGGAGAGACTGAGCCTACAGAGCCTGTATGATCAGGCAATTATGAAACAGGCTATGCAAATTAAATCAGACCCTCAACATCCCCTCTTCCTTGAATACGAAACCCTGCCATCAGGAAGAAGACTGTGTACCAAAATGTAAAGCTAAACGCCTAAAATTATCATTTGTGCCCGCCTCCATTAAGCTGCTGAATGATGTGAAATAGAGCTGTGTGTAATAAATATGTGAGCACTTCAGCACCTTATTTATGATACCGGTGCAATAGGGCAATGTGCAATAAACATACTAGCACCTTAGCATATGCACTTTACACAAACTTCAGTGCAATGGAGCAATGTGCAACAACCACACTAGTACTTCAGCACTTGTATTTTAATTGTGTTGTCAACAATTTTCTCAGTCGATGTGTTTTCGTGATTTGTGATGTCCTTTGTGATGTTTTTTATAAAGCAACTCTGCATTGTGCCCAAGCAGAATTTCCCCTTGGGGACAATAAAGTTAACCTACCTATTATAAACACTCACTGGCCACTTCAATAGGTACAGTACACTTGTTCAACTGCTTGTTAACCCACATATCTAATCAGCCAATCACATGGCAGCAAGTGAATGCATTTATGCCTGTAGACATGGTCAAGATGTTCTGCTGGATTTCAAACCAAGCATCAGAATAGGGAAGAAAGGTGATTTAGGCAACATTGGACTCCGTTGTACGCTTTTGCCGCCCACATCCAGTGTATGCACCCTCGAATAATTCTGCAATTCTTCTCTCTCTACGGCTCTGAACCAACCTAATCAGAATAAATTTGCCTCTAGTAGGTTCTCTCACTTTCTGTACTTTTGTTTGCCTGAATACCAAATAATTAGAAGTGTGACAACTGAACATAGGACCTGTCTCGTACATATCTGAACGTGATACAAAAAGTACTCTTGCACTTCTAACAACTGTTTTCTATTGAGTAAAGTGTATTCGTTGAATGTGTACTGTAAATTTGATGTACATAGAAATCATACACTGTAGGTGTTTGACAAGTCATGCTTCGGTTGTGTTTTTTCCAGATCCTGTTGTACATCATGATGACATGAACAACTATATCAGCCAGTATTATAGTGAACAAACTAGGGGTAAGTGATTTACAGTAAATGGTGAGTATATACAGTGGGCTCCAAAATTACTGACTGGCAATGCACAAACAATAATGACATTTTAAACAATACAATTATAGAGATAAACTCAAAATACCAATGTGAGAAACACTGTATTTTATTAATTTTGCAATAGAACCAACCAAAATCATACAAATATTCAACACAAAATGAATTTCACCAAAATAAAGTTTTCATCATTATTGGCACTCATTCAGTACTTCAACCACCTTTGGGAAGGCTAACAGCATGGGGTCTCTTCCTGTAATATTTGACAAGGTTAAGGAACACATTTGGATGGATTCTGGAACATTCCTCCATGCAGATCTTTTCAAGATCCTTCACATTCTTGGGTTTATGCTTATCAATTGCCCTCTTCAACTCAGCCCACAGGTTTTTGATTGGATTGAGGTCCGGCAACTGAGATAACCATGGCAGAACATTGATTTTGTTGCCACAGAACCATTTCTGCGTGGATCTTGAGGTATCCTTTTGGCCATTGTCTTGTTGCAAAGTCCACCTACGGCCAAATCCCAGCTTTCTGGCAACCAGATTGTCAAAACAAATTGCCTGATACTTGGTGGAATTCATTATGCCATCAATCTTGACCAGTGCCCCTGGACCTCTGGATTTAAAACAGCCCCAAATCATCACTGACCCACCACCATATTTCACTGTGGGTATGAGGTGTCTTTCCTTGTATGCATCAATGTTTCGACGCCAAATATGCCAATGCTGTTTTTGACAAAAACATTCAATTTGTGTCATCTGAGCAGAGCACCATCTTCTAGTCATAATTTAAATCATGTTTGGCAAACTCGCAAGCGCTTGTGTCTGTGTGTTGGGGTGAGAAAGGGCTTTTATCTGGCAACCCTTGCAAAGAGACTGTGGTTATGTTGTTGGCATCTAATGGTGCTTTTTGAAACCTGGTGACCCCAAGACACCACCAAGGCCTGCAATACTTTCACAGTGATTCTTGTGGATTTTGTTGCTTCTCTCACCATCCTTCTCCCTATCCTGGGAGGCAAAATGCATTTTTGTCCTCTACTCGTTCCATATCCTTTGAATTTTTTAACTGTAAATATATTCAGTCATTTGTGGATCTTCTTTTAGCTATTACCAGATTGATGAAGGTCTGCAACCATCTCTCTTTTTAACTGCCAATTCTTTTGTTTTCTTCATGGTGTTGGATGACAAACAAGATTGGATGCATGTTACCTAGTTTTTATACCCTAGTGGAACAGGAATTGATGTAATGTCTCATTATAGTGTCTCATTATAGTTCCTTAATTACCTTGAATAAGTGGAATGTAATTTCGGTAGGTTATTTAAAATAATCGTTAAGGGTGTCATTAATTGTAAAACTTTGATTTGGAGAGCATTGCTTTTTAATTTCATCAATAAATGATTTTGGTTGCTTCCATTGACACGTTAATAAAGTACAGTATTTTTCACACGTTGGTATTTTGAGTTTTTCTCTTGAATTGTATTGTTTACATTTTTTACAGAATTGTTTGTTCATTGTCAGTCAGGGGTGGTAGTAATTTAGGACCCCACTGTATGAAGGCCTTTGTTGTATTCTTTTTCCCCCTGCCTAATGTACTTTCTGATGTGTAATTACAGACATGATGGAACCTCGTGCCATCACCACGGCAGCCATCGACATCCACCACCCTAAGACCCCTAACCCTGCCCCAAACAACTCTCTGTTGGGTGTGGAGCAAACTGAAAATGGCATGAGTGTGATTGACACCTCCACCAGCATATCACAGTCCAGCAGCAGCCTAACGGCCCGCCCCCATAGCCTAAGCAGCCACACTCTGGGTTCGTCAAATACAGACTGCAGCAGCAGCTCCCCCAGCAGGGAACACCACACCCAGACCAGGGACTTTCATTCCAAGATCAAGCCCAGAGGGCCCTTTCTGGAATACAAGTCCCAGAAGCAGTCCCAGTTGAGGGACTACAACACTGAGGACTACAAAACCCATGGCCGCCACTGCTTTCCCCTGCCATACTGCCATCCTCAGAGCCTGTCACCAGCCCAGGCCGCCCATCCACTGGAACGCAGCATGGTGGTCCAGGAGCTGCTCTGTTCCCTGTCTGAAGATTCCCGTCTGTCCCAGAAAGGCTTGGTAGACCCAGTTAACCTGAAGCTACCCAGTCCAGAGCTGGAGCACCGAGTCAACATCTACAACCAGAAGAATCACGGCGAGACCCAGTACCAGACCCAGGGCTCAGCCACTGTGCTGCTGCAGACTAAGCCTCTCATCCATCTGCAGGTTGATACACTGGAGTCATCCATGGAGGAGAAGTGTAGACTACTCGGCCCTGCCGATGGATCTGTGGAGCAGCTGCCTGATACATAGTGTTGATACACATGTTTGAGCCCAGCCCAACCGAGATGCATTGTGCTGGCCTTCTTACGCACCCTTCATAGTGGGTAGAACCATGCTGTACAGGTCAGACATAACTGACAGACTTCACTTAAACGCCTTGAACAAATCCAGTAGCAGGGTCTGCTCTTACACGTAGTCTGGTCCAAGCTCAAGCCTGAGTTGACAAAAACCATCTGAAAACAGCACAAAGAGACTGAAGGCCAGGCTCCAGATAGGCAACCATCCTTGTCCTCCAATTTGGGCTGACTTTAAAAAATGCCTAATTCGCACAACAAGAACCCGATGAGGACAGCCTGGACAGGTGTTGGCCTAGAAGTACCACCTCCAGGCAATCCCACTTTAAAATGGGTCCCAAATGTAAAAAAAATGTTTAAAATAAAACCAGCAAGAGGCAATATTCAGGCCATTACAAAATATGCCTATTCACTTGTTGCAGTTTTAACTTCAGGACTTGTTATGACAAAGGATTTCTGTATGTAGAAGTAGGTAGATGATGTTTTAGTGTTTTCTTCCCATTATAATAACTACTGTAACTGCGCAGAACATTCTGCTTTAACAACCAAGTCACAGGGTACTTTTCAATGGACTAACGGTCTTTGCCAAACAGACAATTTCTAACTTTGCCTTTAGGTTTGTCTTTCTATAACATAGATTAAGATGTCTGTATTAAAACAGCTTAATTTATTATTATTTCTTTGCCAGATACAAGAACAAGCAAGAGTTTAAACAAGGGCAAAAATGACAGGTATGAACAGTATGAGAATAGGTACTTAACCTTAGTACAAAAGAGGTATGTGCAAAGTATTTCCATTCAATTTTGAGCGGTGATGGATGATGGATATTTTAGATTGAGTGCTTGTAGCATGAACCTTTAAAAGATCAGGCGCCTGAACACGGAAAGCCAATCCTGTGCACTTTACCATTTACAGATGTTTTGTAAACTTAATATGAAGGAAACTCTTTGCCAAATTACAGGTGGGGTCATTCAAATAAACCTTTGTAACATTAAAAATATTGTAGTGCCTTTTTGAATGCATTTAGTGTTATACGGGGCCAGCAATTTTCAATTATGACATTTTTACAATGGCTGTAGAGATTTTTCGTATTAATTGTTAGTTGTATTATGAAAAATGTGTGTACAGTATGCAGTATGTCGAAGCTTTGGTTCTTGACAAAACAATATATTAAACAGTAAAATACAATAGAAAGCATCAATACTACAGTACAACAATTAGATTTTATTTCATTTCAGGTAGAATGTCTGTATACAATCCTTACTATGAATGACTTTGTTTTACATGTGGGCTCTTTACTAGATATGATGAGCACTCACATTGTATTCAGGCCTACATCACTTTTGCAACAGCAACTGTTAACTTATGTGCATGTCTCTTTAAAGTAAAATCAATTAATTATATGTACATTATTAACATAAGAGATGTCAAAACAAAAACCTAATTGGTTAAAATTTGTCATAATAACTGTTTAGTAAAGATTATTAAACCCAATAATTAACTTTTAATCAAATATTTAATTTGGGAGAAAATCCACCAAGGGTTTCTTGTCAGGTGTTTGCAAGTGGGTTAATGATTATGATTATGAAAATCGATGCTTAATAATTATTAATATTAGTAATTCAATTTATATAGCGCTTTTCAAGAAACCCAAAGTGCTTTACATAGTGAGGGGGAAAGCCCATGGCAGCCATTTTGCACCAGAATGCTAACCACAGATCAGCTATTAGGTGGAGAGGTGAGTAGTTATATCTGCCAATTAAGAATGAGGAGGATTTGTAGGTGGCCATGATTGGTATTAGGCCTGGATAAATTCAACTCGAGGGATATCAATCTATCCAGTTAGGAAGCATAAGTGATTATGAATCAATGTCACCTGTTTTGGTGCAAATTAATATCACAACAGATGCACTGGAGAGGCAACAGCAAGGCAATCCGAAAAAGGCGCCCCATTCTCTTCATAGATGTGAGGATGTTCACAATGAGCACGTAACAGACATGAGAGTCTGGAGATGCCATGGTGAATGGTATGCTGCCTGCAACATGATCCAGCATGAAAAGTTTGGCGTTGGGTCAGTGATGGTGTGGGGAGGCATGTCCTTGGAGGGTCGTACAGACTTCCACATGCTTGCAAATGGTACCCTGACTGTTGTTACGTACCAGGATGAAATCCTCAGACATATTGTCAGACCTTACACTGGTGCAGTGGGCCCTGGGTTCCTCCTGGTGCTGGACAATGCCCTGGCTGATGTGGCCAGAGTGTGTCGGCAGTTCCTGAATGACGAAAGCATTGGTCCCATTGACTGGACCGCACGTTCCCCAGACCTGAATAATAATCCTGGACGTATAGATGGTGAGCGTAATCATCCTGTACATGATCTGACTTAAGGCTTCCGTTTTGTAAAAGCAGTGTGAAAAGAATTTGCCGGCTCGGCAACATGTGGTTGGATGAACCATGTGAGCACCCTTCACCATCCAGCATATGTCCATGGAGTGGCAGAGCTGCTGACAAGGCAGGGTTAGAAATTGGACAAGACCAATTGGGAGGGGAGAAAGGGGGGGGGGACAAAAACATCATGCTTTTATAATTCTTCAGTATGTTTCATATACTAGATGGACTATTATGAAGACTACTTCTTTAATGATGCTTTCATCTGAGGAAATGTTATCTGAGACCAGAATGCATACATACATCCTTACATACTTAAAAACAAACAAACAGGTAGCCAGTTTAACGTGCCACATCTTCTGGTGCTGCCTGTTATTTTTATCCCTCCTTGCACTTCTCTGTGGCAGATTATTAATAACTAAAACACCCACGCCAGCCGATCACACGACAGGTCACTGGTTAATAAATAAAGAGCTACAGACAAATAAAATGGAAAAGCCACAAGGCTTTCACTTTGCACAAAGCGTCTCTCTTGATGTGAATGCCAAGAAATTTGAGCACTGTATCTGGGGCTGCCACCTCTGACTTTGTGCCTAAACCTGATGATAATGCTGCCTAGAAAACTGTGATGTTGAGCCCTGAAGTTACCTGGCTATGGAAATTAAGAGTGAGTATTAAAGTTTGCCAGGATCAACCCAAAGGGGTGGGGCAAGTACTAGATTCAGCTGAGTAACATAGCACTGCCATATTGTATAAACAGTTTGTCTGATATCAGACATTTGACATATCGCCACTCCAGCACAAATATTAAAAACAATTATCTTTATTTGAGAAAAAGAAGTCCAAAGAAATTCATCACAGCTCAAGTTTTAAAACAGACTTTACAGTGCCTCTTCTTTATCTAGGACATACCCACCAGCATTTTTTTACATAGAAAATTGGCCCAAAAATAAAAGTTAGCTTTTACTGATCAACGGCTATAGCTTGATGTTTTTCCATCGCCCTCAACCCCCACCCAAACATTTGTGAAAGTTTTTAGTCAGCCATGAGATAAATAAATTCAATGAAACTAGTTATCCATTTACAGAAAGGGACAGCACTGATAAATGAGTATGTTTTAAAAGCTTGACCAGCAGATTTTAATAGTGTTGTTGCAGAGGTTTGTGAATGTCCAGCAGCCTGGAAATGTCTTTGAAAAGATTGGATTCAAAGTGACTCTTTCCGGGCTCCGTTCTGTGCCCACATCACTGCTGTTGGTGATCATGTTTTTTTGCCTGGTGAATCCAGGAGTACATCTCCAGAGCGCGTGTCATTGTCCATACCCAAGACCACAGAATTGCTAAACAAAGACTGTGGTTACAGCCCACCCATTCCTATCTCCATTTATTGAAATGAATTGAACATTGATAAATGATGTGGCCTTTATACAATGAGCTGTGTATCTTCAAATTCCCCACCCGGTACATCCAGAAGAAGACTGGCCACCCTATGCAATGTCAATGCCAATAACCTATTTACAACCAACAAATCGAAACATCTGGATTTTGTGAACAACATTGGCACCACAGACGTGAGTCAGGTTTTTACAAAATATGTTCATACTGAAAATAATGGTACTATATGTACTGTAAAATATGGTGGTGGATTTGTCATTTTATGTGTCTATTTTGCTTTTGCTCGTCCTGATTTCTCGCCAACAACAGCATAGTCTACTAAGTACCAGAACCTGGTTGATTTTGGCAGAGAAATTAAACCTTGCCTGTGACTGGATTTTCCAGGAAGACAATAACAACAAGCACACATCAAAATCCACATCAAAAAACGTTAACTGAACACCAAATAAACACTTTGCAATGGCCATTTCAGTCTCTGAATTTGAATCCCATTGACATTCTGTGGTTTGAGTTGTGGACAGTCTATTAATGCAGATCAAACATTTTCAAGGATCTGGATAGGCAAAAGGGCACATACCTGTACCGCACACACACACCTTGATTTGAAGAAATTACAAATCTACACAACAGTACATTTATTTAAGTACACAATTTCAGCACTCTTCCCATCCCTGCCTGGTTAACAAATGTTATCAGGATGAGGCATGACTCTAGAATGAGATTAAACCGATGGATAGTAGTGGATGTTGAGGCAAAATGTGTTAAAAAGAGGTGGTGAAATAGACACCTGCACCAGCAAGTTAATAAAATCCCACTGTTCATGACTGAAGACCAAATTAAACATGCCCTTTAATGATTAATAATGATAAATCTAACTTTTCAATAAACTCATCAATCAAAATTATTTTTACAACATCTTATTCTGACAGCTTAGGCGTCCAAACAGACAGGAAATGGCCTGGGAGCGGTCTCTAATGAACCAGGAAGTGCCTCATTGTCAAAGTCAGAGAAGAAGAGGGAATTAATAGTGACCATTAGACATTTTAATAATTGAAATACTTGAATAACGGCTCAGTGGGAGTCACTTAGTTTAAAAGCATTAAAATTACATGATGAGACTGAGCTGTCCCAACTAATATGTAAATCGGCGATATGATGTCTTTCTTGAGCATCTAACTAAGACAATAGTTTGGCAGACTGCTCGTTGTTTCTGGACATAGTAAATTAACCCATCTAGAAAGATTTAGTTAAAAAGAATTTGAAAGGATGGCTATACCCATCGTAAAGTCAATTTTCAGTTTTGGATGAAAGTGAAAATTGAAAAAACATCTCTAGGGTTATTGAAACTATTTCCATTGAAAGACTGCTGTTGAGAGATGTCTACATGTGGTCTTAGATTATATATAGGTGGACAAAACTTGCCCCAATTTCAGATATCTATACATTTATTTGCTACAAAAATGCCATGACTGACCTGATTTAGCCTACATTTCAATGTCCAGGGCTTTCAGGTGCTGAGTGGGATTTGTCTTGATGAACGATCTAGGCAATATAATCTCCACCAGGCACAACCAGACGAGCCACAATGACTCTACAGTCTGTAGATTATTTTCAGGTTCTTGCTTTTCTAGGGAATATTTCTCGCTGAGCTTAGACATTTGCATTGCTATCTCTGTGGATTTAATCTACATATTTTTATAAGCACTCTGTAGTATCTGCTGATGTAAAAGGGCTTTAAATGAGGTGGCTTGTGGATGGTGGTAGTCTTATTACTCTCTATGGGACCGATTGCCAGTCGCTGAGAGCTCCAGCCCAGGGAAATAAATTGTTTAGGTGGCAGCATTTTTTGGTCATGATTGACCTGCGCTGTGCGCCTTCCCTCAGACTGCCAGAGGAACATTTTTGAAACAGAGGGTGATGGAGGAGGTAAGAATGGAATGTATGATTGATTTGTAGAGCAGTAGTTTCAGCTGTCAAATGTATTACAACCGCCAATGTGCTTTCTGTTGATTACATTTACATTTAAGTCATTTAGCAGACACCCTTATTCAGATCGACCTAACAGTGAATACAGGGACACACCACCCCTGGGGTAAATTAGGGTAAGGTGCCTTGCTCAAGGACACAAAGCCATTTGGCACAGTCAGGAATCAATCCGGCAACCTACCTACTACTGACGCGATCACTGTGAGGTTTTTCTCCAACCTACTTTAAACTTGTGGGAGATAAAAGTGTATTAGACTTTTAATGACTCATCTCAACTAACATTGGAGCCCTCAATCTCAAGGTACATGAGTAGGTTTTGCATTATTAGACAAACAGTCATAGGTTCAGATTGAGTGAAGAGGGGAGAAGAGGTAAGGGCACTCATCCTTGGGGTGCTCCAGTATAAAGTAAAAAAATTCAGAACTGTGCTTATCCACCTTCTATATCATGCATTATTTTATAGAAAACCCATAGCCACCTCTCTCTTAGACTGAGCTAGCAACAGGGGACCAGACTTATTTGAAAACTTAAATTGTTTTTTTTATTGATGACAATGATGTAAACATAGGTCATAAACAAATGCACATTACGTCTACAAGCCCCCCACAACCCCCCCCTGCTGAACAGAACATTGCTCCAACCAAACACAACACCCCCCAACACCCCCCACCAAAACCCAACCTACACCATATGCACATAGCTTCCCCGCAGCCATACACAACCCAAAATACACTGAAAGCATAAAGTGAATGAATGAAAAAGTAAAAACACAAACAGACCAAGACAAAACCACAGAAAATAAAAAAGGAAAAGTGAACTGATAAAAAATTATCTGCTGGGAACTAATCATTACGCTTTAATGGCCCTCAAAATAGGAAACACAAAGCTGCCATCTTCCACCAACTTCCTGGTGGAGCCCCGAAGAGAATACTTAATTTTCTCTAGCTACAGGAAGAACATAACATCAGTGAGCCATTGTGAAACTCAGGGGGACTGGGAAGACTTCCATTGGAGTAGAATTCTTTGTTGAGCCAATAGTGTAGTAAAAGCAAAAGTGTCTGCATGTTTGGAGTCAAATGAAAGCAAATTTTCTGGAACACCAAAAACAGCCATCAGGGAGCAGGTGAATTTTAAGCACTTTAGGTAAGCTCTGGAAGACATATTCCCAGTAGCCTCTTAGCTTAGAGCATAGAAAAAACATATGATATCAATCACAGTAGGGTAAATTTCAGTCTGGATTTGGAGAAGTTAACTCTATAAACCACCTTAAACTGTAAAAGTCCTAGACTGGCACAAGATGTAGTTGAGTTTACGCTGTCTGTTGCCTCACCCCACCAATCCTCCATGAATTCAAAACTCATTTCCTGCTCCAAGTCAGATTGAGTTTTGTTGGTGAAGTGTTTGTTGAATGCCATAATACATGAATAGACCTGAGATTACTGCTTTCTCTCTGGGCAGGAGAGTCAATCCGAGGTCCGGGTTAGGAGGTAAATCGGAAAAGTCTGGAATTGGGAAGAAACCAAATGTCTTATCAGAAGGTAGTGGAGAGGCCAGATCGGGGAAGCTAGAGAAAATACCATTGTCATAAATGTCATGGAAGGTCTTAATACCTTTCCTTACCCAGAGATACAAGGCATTGTCAATAAGGCAGTTGTTTTTTGTCAATAGGGTCCATAGTGGATGCAGAGGAGAATTTAAAATGGCACCAGAACTGTTACTAGATCTTTAGTGTGGACTGTACTACAGGATTACCAGTGTAGTGAGAGGGGGAAATGGGGAGAGCAGAACAGAGTAAAGCCTTTAAAGATGTAGATTTGTATGATAATATCTCTAGGTGGCACCAAGGAGTATTTGGAGAATACAACCAGAATGCAAGCTTCTGAAAGTTGGCTGCCCAATAGTTATAGAAGTGCAAGTCCTCCACTGAATTTGCATCTCTGAAGTAAAGACCTACTGACCCTGGGTACCTTTTCCCCCCAAATAAATGAAGTAACAGCCTGATGATTGACTTAAAACAAGACTTGTGCACGAACAATGAGATAGACTGAAAAAGGTATAGGACGTATTGCAAACTATTTAGTTTTACAACAATAATCTTTCCCATAAGTGACAAGAGGTAAATTACCCCACCACTGAAAATCAGCTGTCATCTGAGTGAGAAGGGGAGCAAAGTTGGCAGAGAAAAACGTAGCAAGCGAATTAGTCACATTCACTCCAACATACTTGAAGACAGAGCTGAAAGGGGAAGTCTATCGGTTGAAGCTGCAAAGCTGCTGGATTGATTGGAAAGCATTCACTCTTTTGGAGATTAAGCTTCTAACCAGAAAAAGAACCAAAGTTCTCTAGAGTGAAGAGAATGGAGGGTAAGGAGGTTGCAGGGTTACGTACGTAGAGAAGAAAGTCATCAGCATACAATGATAACCGATGTTCAATGCCCTCCCATGATACAACCTAGAAAGAGACACAGAGGCCTGCAATGCTACCGAAAGGGGCTCAATGGTGAAGAGTAAGAGGGACAGAGGGCACTCTTGCCTGGTCCCGCGTTCCAGGGCAAAGTAGTCAGAGCGAGTGTCATTGGTAGAGACGCTAGCCCTTGGGAATGTATACAAAAGTTGAACATATTCATATAGTTCACTTCCATTTTGTTCAGTTTGAAAAGTATTTTTGAATTATTTTGTAGAATTCATGTTTAGCTTAACAATCACAGTTGATCCATATGCAGAACATTTTAGTTTTTTGTCAATTTGTCTCTTTTGTTTTACTTTGTAAAAAGGACATGGCTACTTTTTAGGAGATTTCATGTAGCTAACTATTCTAAAGGTGTTATGTTTATTTCAAAACAGTTCTGGTGAAAATAAAACAAACACTTTTTTATGCTAGCAACATTTTTATATTAGCTAGTCTATTGTTGATCCTTAATTGGTTTACCATTCTGCTGCTAAAATGATATCTGGCTCTCTCTGCAGACAAAAACCCACTGGCTCTGGCATACACTTTCACAACTTTCATCTTAATTGAGAGCTACGTAGTCCTAGATAATCATACTATTGCCTTTTCATGTCTAAAATCCAGCCCTGAAATTGAGGGTAATCTTGCATTTGAACCAAATAACCAAAGTAAATTCCTGCAGTGTTGAATGGTTGAATGGAAGTAATGGTTGAGTAAAACAATACCATAAGCCATGCCAACCTGCTCTATTCAGTCTAAAACAATGTTATCCTGGCTTTCATCGAAAACCAAGTAAGTCTTTGAGTAGAGATGTGATGGGGATCTGGGATGACTACATGAAAGTGTGATGGATATTTCTGCAAAGACTCTTCAAGCCAATTTATCTGTCAGGACTGCCCAGATCACAAGGATATGAACACTGACATGTTAAATACTTCCATGAATTAGATATACTGGGTAACATACAGCTTATATCAAGTGTGTCAGTGTTGAGTTGGACTCTACCTACAAATCCTCCACTCAGGTCCAGAGTTAATTGTAACCTTGATGAAGATTCTATCAAAATCATAGAACAAATGCTAAAACAATATACAAAAAATATACAAACATAGAGCTTTGACTATACACAAAATGGTGGGAATCAATCAGCAAAAACTCTCTCCACCTTTCTCCATTCTCTCTATTTAATAAAGCCTGACATGCCTGAAAATATATCACAAAGAAATTAAGAAAATATTTGATATGCAGGATGCTTTATAATGTAATGTATAGCTTGTTAAAGCGGGAAGCGATCTTAAATTCGCTGCACTTAAATTATGCCCTATATGAATGTTTATTTTAAGTGGATCAAAGTGATTTTAAAAACAGCTCGGTGACATCAAGCTGCTGGATATATGTAAAAGCAGAGTAAATCTCATAGAAAACAAATAGATATGGGACTGCAACTGCATAATAGTACATAATAGTGTGGTCTGACATTCAGAACATGTCCCACACAGGACAGTCCTCTCAAGAAGCTCTAAAGCAAATACAAATAAATTATACATCATTCTTTAAAAAGCTTCTTCAGGTTCCCTTTTAAAACATACTTCTTAAGTGCATGGGATCCCGGAGCAAATAACTCGCCTTGGTGGAAGAAATCCACTCAGGAGACTGTTGTCATGGCTACAGAAGAGTTTTTCAATTTTTCATTTACATAAAACAGGTTCCTCTTCCATGGAGAGAAGTACTCTACCCTCCATTACTTTAAAAGTGGGTCAACGACAGCTAAATAAAATAAATAAAAAGGTATTATTGAAGACGTTCATTAAATGTCTCCTAATAGGTCATTCAAATGGAGCCTATTGTAACTAAAATGAAAAGATTTTCCAAATGGGAAGATTATTTGAATCTATGTATTTATACTTTTACATAACTTGATTGTATTACATTACTATAAACTATTTCATTTGCCAAATCAACTATTCTGATTGTAATTAATTTTGCAACATAATAAATATCCAGGAATATTCTTCATTAATACTGTATTTTCCATAAATGGCAGAAGGAAAACAAGCTTAAAGCAAGTGAAAATATGTGATAAACACAAGGGAAAGGCGAGAACCTTGGTGAAAATGTGCTACATCACAGAGAGCTCAACAAAATTAAATGAAATAAAATACACTAAAATGTACTCCAAATTACTAGTGACTGGAAGAAATACAAAATGTTTTTGAGTAAAAAGGACAGCACACCATAATACACATTTGTTTCAAGGGAAACATCTGGATCAAATAAAATGTATTTGTCAAATGTGACAGATACAACAGATGTGCCCTTTAGTGTAAAATGCTTACGAATGAGTCTTTTCCAATGATGCAATTTCAAGTAGTAATAATCATGTTAATTTTGGTTTTTAATAAAATCCCCATCAAATATATTTTTTTGAAAAAAAAGAATATTATCAAAAGACGTTGAATCTGTTCCATATTTGTGTAAGATCTGTTCTGTAAACTGTGTTGTAAATCTCTGATAGAGCTAATCAATTTAAATAAATTATATTGAAAAATACAATAGCTAATACAAAATGAATATTCTGGATAATTTTGAGTTATTAATCCATAATTCTAGTGAATGTCAGACAGGGTTGTACCTTGCTGTTCAGTTCAGCCAGATGCTGAATAGCTTTAGAAGTAGCCACTGCAATGTAGAGCTGTAGAAAAAAAAGATAATAAAATAGTCAGTATCTGATAATGTAAAAATGTACAAAATATTTATATGGAGCAAATGTACTACAGAAACTAAGAAAGAAATTAATGTTATAAATAACTTTATTTTTTCTATTTATCATTATCGTTTCTTGCGAGGAAAAATGATTTGAATTAATATGTACACTATTTGTATAACTAGCTAATGAAATTTGATTGCTATGAAATTAATACATTGACATTTAGTCAAAAGATTTCTGACAAAAAAATATGTCATAAGCAAAACAATATCTAACAACATGGGAAGTTACGGTTCCTGAAGTAACACTTTTCAACAACTGACGTTAAAATAATGTGAGTTTGCACACAAACGTAGCATGGATGTAAGAGGAGAACTATAACCACAGCTTCAGACCCACGTTGCTATGCTCTCCTAACCAGTAGTCTGATGACCCAACGTATTGTGACCACCATCAGAGCCTCAAACTGTGGCTACCCAATATCCATGAACCCCGCTATGACCAGGTATGTAGCCAGGGGAATCACTGTTCTGAGGTCCTAACCACAGATCTCCGGGGCCCTGACCGGAGTGTTGTCCTTTAGGGTGTCTGCCAGACAGAGTTGTGGGGTCCAGGCCCCTGGCAGAAGCAATACCATCCATTCTCTAAGGAGAAGCACATCAATTGCTTTCAGCTAAATGCACTCACATATGAATATTTCAGTACAATTTAATGTTTCAGCTGCAGCCCCAAAGGAGCAGAGCATCAATTTGTGAACACAGTTCTCCCAGAGTTAAAAGCCAGGCCGGATAATACAGTATGAAAGGCACTGTCAATCTAGGGGCCTTTTTCACCCCAGAGACTGAGTAAGAGAGGGAGAGAGAGAAAAAAATATAATAGATAACCTCTCCCTGTTAGCCTTTAGTAGGTCCCCAGCTGGTTTTAAACAGCTTTTTAAAAGTTTTTCCATACAAACTGCCATACTTAGGGGTCAGTTAGCCCTGGATTTTGTCAAAGTATATATTGAGAGAACAGAGAGGGGAATGGACAGTGAAATGTTTCCAAGATTGGTCACCTTTCCCTACCTATTGCCCCAAACTTTGGTTGTCTGTTGCCATCCTACTTGACATTCTGTCAGCATGCCTGGTAGTCCGTCTGCTTGCCCGTCTGCCCGCCTGGCATTCACTCTGTCCACAGCTGCTGCAAGCCGGGGCAGCCGGACAGGGACTCCTGCACCTGCTGGCCTGTTAATAAAATACCCCAAAGTGATGCTGAAACCCAGTTGCTCACACAGCAGAGCTCCCCTCACGTGTGAGAACACAAGGCCATCTACATGCTGCCAGATTGCAATGTACACAATTGAGTTAATCAACCAGAATAACACATGATGCTTGTCTGTGCTAACAAACACCAAGAGACAACAGGTAGTTTCACAGTAATAAATCATGTAAGATTGGATCATATGAACATTCCAGTTGAATTACATATGTTGAAACATTGACAGTATTTTTGGCGTATTTGTGTCATAGGGTTTTTTTATATTTTAGAAGGAATATAATTCGAATTAATTTAGTTGATAATGATAAAAGTTGTTAGTCACAAATATCTAAACAACATACCGTTATCTTTCTAAAGCCCAATGTTCAGTCTTCTGAATTTACCAATAAAATGTATTCATTTTCCCTCATAAGTTAAACCTGTAGTTAATATAAGAATAATGAATGTATGCAGTATTTATATGCAAACCAGTATTTATCCCATTTCAACTGGAAAAGGTAGAGTACTTTCTAGAATACAATGGCAAGGTCAAACATTTCCCAGCGTTGTTTTAACTGAGTCACGCTGAGGTGTTGCACTCCTCATTTAAGTGACATGGCATCTTGTAAGAGCAACTAATAAGCTTTATCTTGATGAGTGCAGTTCATAATAAAATACACGACAATGCATTTGTAAACTAAAACAGGCCACTGACAGTTACACTAATAAGGTAATAATGGGCCAGCGTCGTGGAGCCAACAATGCAGAAATGCCCAGAGGCAGCAATCAAAATTTAATCCTAATTATCATGTGAATACTGCATTAACTCTGAAGAATTATGAATTATGAATCCACAACATGGTTTCCCTCTCAGACAAGCTTGCATGACGAAAGATGTGATTTTTTTCTCTTTTACATGGAATAATTGAGGCAGACTTACAGTTAAAAAGCCACCAACCTTTCATTGAGCAGAACCTATACCTGTTACTAGTACATTGTATTTAATGTCTTACAGTACATATTTTTCCAAACAAAAAATATATTAATTGCAATACGCAATAAATGAATGGTTATTACTTATTTTTATAGTAGGATGAGGCACCATAATTGCTTCCTGTTTACTTTGTGTACAAGTATATTTCCACAATACACTTTGAGGAGTAGGGTGAACTCAGAGCACTTAAGACTCTTTACTAATGGCTCTGGTAAATCATTTAGGACCTTAAATCAGCCATTACCAAACTACATCCACTTCAAACTGCCCTAATGTGTAGCTGATGACATCTGAGATATTCTTGTCATGAGGGAAATTACCTAATTAGCACTCATTCAACAAATAGAAAATGTCACAACAGAGTACATTTCTATATAATCGTTTTTTAAACACAGGTTTGTGTACACGCCTCAATACACTGTAAAAACCTGTCTGTTTTTTAATCAATATGTATATGGAATGTGGAGTATATATGTAAGCATTAAAGCATGGCTGGGTGTGGTATATGGCCAACATACTTCTGTGATTGAATGTACAGGTGCCCGATCTGCACACAGGGGGTCGCTAGAGAGCGACGTGGCAAGGCAGATAATCCTACTTATCTATCCCAAATACTGGGCAGCACTATACCAATTTGTGCTGCTTCATGCTGAAGGTCATGGCAAAGTTGCAGAAGTGACTAACATGGTATAGTTTGTCCTGCAAGGCAGCAACTTAGCCCAATATGACACACGGACCCCCACCAATGCCCCATTTAACACCCACCTCTGCGATCTATATGGTATGTACTATTGGGCTGGCCCTCACTACTCACTCGACACCTGACCTACTGATATCAACTCATCTACAAATCACTTCTATTTAAAAGCCCACTGCACCTAAATTCACTTCTCACTGTTGCATCACCCACCCACAACCTGTGCTCAAGCAGGTACATCTCTCTAGTCATGACAAAATCCCATTTGTCCTTTGGCCATCACTCCTTCCAGTTCGCAGCTAATGACTGGAATGAACTAAATAAATCTCTGAAACTTTAGAACACCATCTCCGGCACCAAATATGACGTCACCTAATGTTCAACCACTCTCCTCCCTCACTCGCACACTATCTTTGCCCATTAATGCCACAGTGCCTTGTATTGGCACACACTCATCTACACAGTCAATTATTTATTGTACTGGATGTTATTTGCACAATTATCATTTGCACAGTTATGCTCAAGTTTTATCCATTCTATTGTTATATACGTGCCACTTTGCATACCAATTGCTCTTCCTCTCTATTTTTGCCTAATTTGCACTAACTGTAATTTTTTGTGTACTTCATGTGTAACTTTATGTCGTCTTGCACCCTTTTGCTTTATACAGGCCAGGTTGCCAGTTTAATAAAGTTTAAATAAAAAATAAAAAATAAATATGAACATCTCACACACATACACAAACTATTATGTTCTACCTGCAGCACCTATGTTTTCAGAACTTTCAGTTTAAGCTTGTTTCATATCTTCATAGATACTGTCAATTATTAAAAGGGAGGGACAATTACAACAGAATACAAATTTGTGAAAATTAGGTAGTACAATAGATATTCAACTCTAAAAAAATTACTAACTGTGCTTACTGTCAAAAGTCTACCAGAATATACAAAATAATGCACTGTTCATTTCATGGAAAACAAATTCCTTTTCCTTGAGAGTAGTGCCCTGTACGAAGCAGAACTTAAAAACAGACCTTGGTGAATTGTGTTTACGTATCCATTTAAATCCAGGATATAGACAATATATTTTTTAAACCTTTTATAATGACAAACGATTTGCATCCATTTTGCTGCACCAGCGGACCAAGGCGCACAACAAGACAAAATAAATCCCTCTCACTGAACACCTTGGTCAGCAGATGCTAAGGCACAAACACCATACAGAAGCTTCCACTGACTTATAGTACATTACATATCCTACAAGTGAGGGAGAAAAAAGCTATATAGAAAATGTATTAACTCAAATAACTTATATTGTTGGTTATTATCTGATCTATGTGGTGTTCTGCTTTAAATAAATGCTTTTTTATTTAACAAAATATAAATGAAATGTTGACAGATGCAGTCTAAATAAGAATCAAACAATAGACAACTACTTGCATTCCATAGAGATATGCAAAAGGTAGATTTCAGGCATATGTGTTGTAAATTCCTAATAGGATTGTTTGTATAGATAGCCAATGGGCTAAGTAACTCCAAAACATCCAAAGGTAAGAACTTTGCTTAGGTTGAACATCAAAGCGATTAGGGAAAACCCAACTGAATTTCCAACCAGGATAAGTCAGGCTCTTGCCAAAATTTAAGTGGATAATTTTAATCTGACCTATTTATATTTCATGAATATAATGGCCCCAATCATAATATGATGTGAGCTTTTCTTTAGGGAGGCTTTTAATGCTTACAGACTGACAGCTGGGATCACTTGGGTAGGTCTTTGTTGTCATTAGGTCAGAAACAACAGCTATGCACAACAACCTCCTTTCATCCCTGTACTAATGAATGTACAACAATCATTTAACCCCCTGACCCCAGCCCATTAGCAGAAAAGTACACTGGCAATTAAATAAATAGAATAATTTATTCTGCTGCGTATGAGAACAGGCTTGCATCAATAAGAAAGTGTTGCAATATACTGTCATTAGGACTACTACTGTATGTGATTTACCTAATATTTTAGAAGGTTATAGTTAAATACTGTATAATATCTGGAAAATACAGTTATTTAGAGAAAAAGCCATTTTGAAGAGAACATAAATTCCTACAAAATATTTAGTGCATGTTTTCTCACATAAACACAAAATTGAGTAAACTGTGTAGATTTTTGCAACCAGATATATACTAAAGCAGTGTTTCCATCGACAACAAACCTTGGTCAGGGTTATAAATAAAATCGTCAAATTTTACAGCAAATCACAACACTGCCAGATGATTAATTCTATCATTCCGCTATGGATCTCCATGCATTTCAAGGGCTAAAGGCTAGCACGGGAAAATATCTGTCTGCAATTCCTCCGTTAGAAACACCATATAAATTTTACAATATACAGGTCCTTCTCAAGAAATTAGCATATTGTGATAAAGTTCATTATTTTCCATAATGTAATGATAAAAATTACAACTTTCATATATTTTAGATTCATTGCACACCAACTGAAATATTCCTTCTTGAGAAGGACATCGTTTTTCAATCCATTACAGTTTTTCCAACTGCTTACACATGTTTTCAAAACTATTTTTTACTCTACACACAATTCCCAAAACTGCACACACAAAATGCAAAATGCCTCACATCTTTAAAATGTAACAACGCATTAAAAATGCTATAGAAACATGTGAGAATGAAGCATTTGCATCAAATGGCACACACTTCTTTCACAATAGTACATTTTTGGATATACCATGTAAACACTGTTGTTCTAAAGCTCTGGTTTTTCATAGGCTTATATACATTTCAATACAATGTTCTACAGTGAAAGTAATCTGCTGAGAGGGGTAACAAGTACAACACCAATGCAGTGTAGAAACAGCAAATATTTATTAGACCAAACAATACTGTTGTATACAGTAGCATACAACAAAACCAGAAACATATGTAAACCAAAAGTATATTTTTTATTATACAGAACACAAATGTGTGTGTGGGGGTTCCCGGGGGGGCAGTCACGAGTGCTAAGCTATGCTTCAACTCTTCTCCAGGCTGGATCTGGCCACAATACTTTGTCCACATCACAAGATACGTTTTCTCTTGGCAAACATCGAGGGAAGTATCTCCTAGCATGGCGTGTCCAACCTTGGACAGAGGCAACCTCCATGTCCCCACATTCGTCTTCCATTGCCTAAAGAAGCGGCATGCGGGCATAGGGTTGGTAATCATACACTTTCCAGTGCCAGGCTGAGAAGAATTCCTCTATGGGATTTAGAAAAGGTGAATATGGATGTAGGTACAAAACTACAAATTGTGAATGGGTGGCAGACCAGTTTTGGACCAGGACAGCCTGGTGACAACTAACGTTGTCCCATATAACTACAAATCTAACAGGCTCCTGATCTAGATCAGGGACAAGCATTGTGTAAATTGCATCGAGAAAAGTGAGCATATGGCCAGTGCGTCATTGTTATGGTGGACCTCGTTTTGAGTGATGGCAGCACACATAGTTACAGTATATTACCCCCACGCTGTCCAGGGACATTGGTAATTGCCCTCTGTCATACATTTCTTGGCATTTCTTTCTTGGCACCTGTTTTAGGTGAGGTTGAAGCAAACCTCACCCACATGAATAAATTCATGGCGAATTACATTGGCATCATCTCCAATACTCTCTGTAACAGACAAATGGACATACAGGTGAGTAAATATGTCTGAAGTACTGGAAGTAGTGTTGCATACATACCTCTACAAAGTCATATTACAGACTCTTGACTCTGTCAGCATTTCACTCAAATGGCACCTTGTATCGTTGTTTCATTATGGTCGACAGGCTTACAGCATTGGTGTTGTTAAATATGGTGTAATTATTCAAGATATACTCTCTTATCTCTTGAATCCTAATTGCATTGGTGGCCAAAACCATATTTATAATTGCAGTCGGTTGTACATCTGTAAACAAGCATCCTCTTTGTCTTTTCACTCTGTACAGAATTCAAACAGTATTTTTTCAGCATAGGAACTGTAAACAATTTACAAAAAAATGTAGTACAGCACGATCACTAACCTCATTCATTCAATGCAGTGCAGTAAATGGATGGCAAATGCTGGATTCACAACAGGCAAAGCAGAAAATCACCGTACAGCACCGCCACGCAGATACACTTGTACACCTCAATCAACATCGTAATCAATCTTCTGCATCTTAAAGATGGAGGACAACGGTGCATACCACTGTTCTCCTCCAGCAAGGTGACTGGCAGGAGCTTTTTTAGTTTAGTATTCATTGACAATAGTTTGTGTGATGAAATCTATCTACTGAGCTATCAAGTCTTTTCTTGCTATCCCATAAACCCATAGGTGAAAGCGACATATTAGCTCTTCCTCTTTGGTAAATTCAACTTTCCGTTCTGGTGCCGTACGGCAAAGCACTGCACAAGTTGGATAATTTCAACTCTTGTGACACACCCACTACACCGCATCCACATTTTGCTAGATCCGGTAGGTTTGCTGCAGCGGTGCGCATTGCTTTCTATTTTCTATTGAAATGAATGGACTTCTGCCGGAACACAACCAGTTTCTGTGCCTGGTGTGAATCCAGCATTAGAGTTACAAATGTTTATGCAGTACTATGCATTCATACGTATTTTACAGTGCATTACTGTAATGCTCAAATAGTCATTAGATAGTTGCGTACCTTTTCTCATTTCTGAAGGTTCGAGTTATTTGACGCCACTGTAACTCGACTCAAGTTGGGCTGTACTCATTCCAGCCTCTCTTATGGTCAAACGGTGGTTGATCACGTGATCAACAAGTGTTGCACTAATCTCATCAGAGATTGCTATCCTTCCTTCCTTGTCCTCGATCACTTCTTCTTTCTCTTCCTCTTCCTCTTCCTCCTCCTCTTCCAGCTCATCGTCTTTGAATTTGTCCTTGTTGTTGTCCCCTGCCTCTCCCTCCTACTCCTCTTTCTCTATGTCCATTATTGGCATCCATTGTTCAAAACAGGTAATCTGACCTTTGACCTATTTATAGGCCTATACAACAGTAAAGCAGTGATTGGTTTGTGATCAGTTAAGCAATTAATGTTTGCACAAGAAGTCAAAGGCTGAGAAATAGCTTGGGTTTTTGGGATTTGGTGTGTAGTTTTGTACTTTAAGTGAGAGGTTTAAAAAATCCGGTGACATAAAAACTGTAATACATTGTAAACAATAACCCTTTTAAATTTGAATAAAAATTCCATAGGGTTGAATGAAGGTATTTGCATTTGGAATAATCAAGCAACCAACACCAAGCATTGGTACTGATATTTGACAAAAACTTAGTTACACTATGTACACATTTCAAATTGTTTACTACAATAACTACCGCTACCATTGTCACTACCATTACCCCTATTGCTACTAAAACCACTGCTATTATTTTCCAACCATGAATATATAATGTATAAGTAAATTTCATTTTTTGGTTATGTTTAGCAGTTTTATTACATTAACCATTGTTACATGCCCTCTGTGTGTTGGCTAGCTATGGAGTCTCAGATACAAACTGGGTGCAACTTTTCTTAAAGCTAGACAATGGCATACCTAGTCTTCTATGAGAATTGACTGACAATTTTGGTTTTAGTAAAATAAATTAAATCAACTATCAGACAGTATTATATTGCCTCACCTGAAACACATTAATCCACACAGGGGTATGGAGGTCAGACCACCCAGCCTCAGTCAATATGAGTTGGATTACAATACATACAGATATAGTTTATTAATGCATCCTAATTCAATATAAATTCCATTAGATCAGCAAGACGGCAGTTCTATTGCAGAATGACAGATTATGGGGCTAGTAAGTGAGGGATAGCACTACGCTTTATGAAGAGATTCTCTGGGGGAAATTGGAAGGAAAACAACTTTCAGAAGCAATAATGCTTAATGTTCTAAAATGCAAAGTCAGATAAACTAGACATGGCTCTGTTATCTCGAGACATAATCAAATATTCTTCCTATTATACGGAAATATTTTAGAAAGATTTCACAATTATAAATAATATTGGGAAAGGCTATGTATTCAGTAAATTAACTTCTCAAAAGCAAAAGCTCCACCATCGTTTAATGTGCAACTAGAAGTTTTAGACTGGTAGACAGAATAAAGTACTGACATAAAAACATTACAGTACATATAGAGGCTGTACACATGTACTGTAGAATATGCATTATAGATTAAGATTAGAGTGTTCCAAACCATAGTACGTAAAAAGTGCCCGGATGGCCTAATATTACCAGTGGACCCTTCACATTATGCAATCGTGCACGCTTTTTGGGGTAAATTTTCCACAAACCCTTACACAAGGAACAATATAGTGTTTCTCGCAATTAAATGATGCAGTGGTATGTACCAAGATATTCATACTAGCTTATACTAAACAGTATGTAATTTATCATCACCATGCCAGTACATAGTTGAAATATGTAGTATGTAGTATACAATATGAGATTCCGGCTACATGCTGTTGGAAGTGGTGTTGAAGTGCCAGAAGGGGGTACTCCTCCCTGTGGTCTAAAGATCAAATCTCAGTGCCGCAGGGCAATGAACATGACTCTGCCCTGTATAAGCTCAGATATCTGCGTTTGGCAAAAGAGGAAGCATTCAGGAGTGGGAACAGAGATGGCTACAGAATTGCCAAATATAGCTTTGGGAAGGCAATAAAGGTTCATGTATTCCGATACATTACAACAGTTCTCAGCCAATGACCCTGTTGATGTATGGTGAGGCCTACAACAGATCACCAACTACAAAACAAAACCCCCAACTCCATCAATGACCTGTAACTTGCCAATGACCTGAACGTGTTCTACTGCAGATTTGAAAGACAAAGGAAAAGTCTTGATAACATCCTTCCTGCCTGTCTCCAGCCATTTACAGCAGCCCACTGGCCCAGTCCTCCAGCCCCCCATCGTTAAGGACACAACACAATCACCCATCTCAATCACCCCCACCCCTGCTCTACAATGACCCTCTCTATCTTGGAAATTGACGTCAACAGACTATTCAAGAAACAGAACTCCCGAAAGGTAGCCAGGCTTTATTCTGTGTCTCCGAACCACCCTGAAGCACTGTGCAGACCAGCTGTCTACAGTGTTCACGGACATTTTTAACATTTCACTGGAGACATGCCATGTTCCAGCATGCTTCAAATCCTCCATCACCATTCCAGTCTCCAAAAAGACTAAAATCATCAGACTTAATGACTACAGACCAGTCGCTCTGACCTCTGTCCTTATGAAGTAATTTGAGCGCATTGTGCTGTCTCTCCTCAAAACCCTTACTGACACACACCTTGACCCATTGCAATTTGCCTACAGAGCCAAGAGGTCTGTCGATGACACAGTCCACAATACTCTTCACTTCATCCTCCAACACCTAGACTCCCCTGGAACCTACGCCAGAATACTGTTTGTTGTCTTCAACTCCACATTTACCAGCATGGTTCCGGCCCTGCCCCAGGACAAGCTCTCCCAACAAGGAGTGCCTGAATCGACATTTAGGTGGATCACAGACTTCCTGTCCAACAGGAGCCAGCATGTGATGCTGGGGAAACACTTCTCTAACCCCCTGACCATCAGCACCGGTTCCCCTCAAGGCTGCATCCTATCACCCCTACACTTCTCCTAGTACACCAACAGCTGCATCTCCAGTCACAATGTCTAATGGAGACGAGTCTGCCTACAGGCTGTAGATTGACCATCTGGTATCCTGGTGCAACCAGAACAACATGGAGCTCAATGCCCTGAAGACCATGTAGATGGTAATGGAAATCATGAGAAGCCCAGCTGCCCTTCCCCCCATTGCCCTGTATGAATCTCGAGTCAACTGTGTGGAGTCCTTCTGCCTCCTGCGTGCCACCAATGCCTGGTACCTCAAGTGGGAGCTGAACCTCAGCTCCCTCACAACAAAGCACAACAGAGGATATACATCCTATGGCAGCTGAAGAAGTTCAACCTGCCAAAGACTATGATGGTGCACTTCTACACTGCCATCATAGAATCCATCCTGACCACATCCATCACCGTCTGGTACCCTGCAGCCACTGCCAAGGACAAGGACAGGCTGCAGCGCATCTTTCACTCTGCTGAAAGTGTGATTGGCTGGAATCTGCCTCCGTTACAAGACTTACATGCCTCCAGATCTCGGAGGAGATCAGCAAAGATTGTGGCCAATCCCTCTCACTCCGGATATAGACTATTCAGAACTCTTCCGTCCAGCAGAAGGTTAAGCTGTTGCCACAAGAACAGTTTCTTGTACATATTCCCGAAATTTAAAGGAGGTTTTAATCTACCAGATTTAGAATTGTACCGTCTTGCTACCCAATGTTTTTATCTACATCATATTGTTAAATTTAAAAAGGAGGAACAATGGGTAAAGGTGGAAGAAGTTAATGCTTATCCCCAGAACCTGTTTATGTGTCTATTTTCTGAAGATAATAATAATTTTATTGTTAAGAAAAGTATAGCTATATGGAAAAAAAATAACAGATTGTGCAAGAACCAATACAACTTCCTAAAAAATACCCTTATGGAAGAATCCTTGCATAGCTCTTCAGAACTTACCCATAAACTGGCCCACATGTAAAAGGAAAGGTATTGAAATTTTAAGGGACTTAATGGTGGGACAACAAATTATTTATTTTTCAGAATTAAAAACGAAATTTGAGTTGTCTGATGAGGACTTGTAAAAATATATGCAAATTAAAGGTTTCATGTTACAAAATGTTAAATTTCAACACCTAAACTAGTATAGCAAAAATTGATAAAATAGGTTTTAAATCTGAAAATGAGGCAGAAATCATAGGTAAATATATAAACTCTTGCAGGAAACATATCTAACTAACAGTCTCTTGGAAAAAAGAAATCAGTATTGGAACCAAGAACTCAAAAGGACTAATATTAGTTTACATTGGGGTGAGTGCTGGAATGTAACCAAGGAAATGACAGAAAATTAAAATCTAAGATTAATTCAATATAAGATTATCTATAGAATGTACTTTACAAAAGACAAAATAAATAAATTGAATAGTTACGTATCTATTCAATTCAGATCTATTCAGATACGTGTCTCAAGTGCGAAATCCAACTGACTCAATTACCCATGCTTTTTGGGAATGTAAAAGAATTCAAACATTATGGAAAGAAATCGAGTATTTAAGTAGAATTAAGTAGTATTTTACTTAATTCATCGATTTGCCTTTTTCAAGATATGGCATATGACGGGGGGTGAGATACCAGGTGTGATGTATAATAATCTTCTCCTCTATTATTACCAACCTTGAAAGAATGGAAAAACCTCATGTTGTATCATTTAAATATAGAAGAAATATTATCAGTAGAGAGGAATAAGGTTAGAAAATTCCAGGTAATTTGGGGGAATGTTAAAAAGCCTTAGGAAATGTGTAAAATTGAAAGGTATGAGCAAATGTCTAGTCAGAAATATTTTTTGGCGTCTGATTTTTGAGTGAGTTTTGTGCTCGTGTTATGTCAAAGTGTGTTGTATGTTGGTAGTTGAGGAGTATATGTATCAGTGTAAGAACATACTTAAATACAATTATATATATAAAAAAGAACAGTTTCTTGTATATATATCTATATATATATCTATATATATATATCTAGCAATTAGAAAAAACTGTTGCATACAGTCTCATATACCAGTAATTTTGTTGTAACCCTGAAATCGATCACCTGATTCAAGTAGGTAAGGGCTTGATGATTAGTAGACGTTTAGATGTTCTACAGTAGCTCAGGGGTACTTCTAATATATAGAAAAGTTGGGGGTCCCTAGGAGACAACAACTGTCATGTACCACATTTTTCTGCACACCGGCATTCAGAATTTAAATCAATATTACTTTTAAAAGTCAAAATATATATTTTAATCTATACAGTGTCCTCAACAAGTATTGACACCCTTAGTAAAGCTGTGGAAAGAATACTATGAAAATTGTAATTGTTGTTCATCACTTAGCATGTAGAGTGCTTTCAAGAACAGTGTCCTGAAATTGCCAATAGCAAATTCAGTACAAAACAAGATAATATCACCACGTGTAGCCCTGTCTAGTGCCATGAGCAGGCAGTTTTCTAGGAGAGGACTCTGAGATTCATAGAGTGAATTGTTCAAATTGGGCCTAACACAAAGTGTCAAGGAACAAAGCACCCAACTGGCAGCAATAGGTTTAGAAACCAATGGCATGCATCCATTCAAAAACTGTTAGGGCGTGTTCCTGTGGATGTTATTAACTCTCAGGTGACAAGCTGAAATTGCAACCAATTATACTTTCCAAATGAAGACTGAAGCCCTATTCAAAGAGTTGGTGCCTTATAGAAACAAATGGCCCATAACTTTTTTATCTCAATTGTATTAATCTGTCATTCAACTCTGCAGAGATTACAGATGCTTGTAAAACACCAATAGTGGATTCTTTAACATCTTGCTGATCCTTACTGTCATTGGCCAATTTCAATCCTGTCTGGTAGGCAAAAGGTATTGGAAAACTTGTAAATAAGGAAATTAAATCTGTTTTCTGATTGTCTGATTTTTTTGTGTCACTGAAACCCTAACATTATAGCAATATCATAGCAAAGTTATGCTGCAATTTTTATTGACTTGGATAAAGAATTTGACACACAATATAGTTCTATCCCTCTGCAATTACTACAGAGGGCTTGGACCTTGAGTCTCTTCATCATACAAGCATTTGGGAGTTTGGTTAAACAGCACACTGTACTCTCTCACATCTTCAAGCTACGGGCCATGGTTGAAAGCTAGGCATTTTTTTCGCTAATAGAATTGTTCCAATTTTACCCATCTGCTACAATATATTGCATTTAGAATTTTTGTTTCCTATTAACGATTTACAATTTAATAGTTGCATTTATTCATGCGCGAAATTATAAAATCTAATCTAAGTGTACTTTCTACATTCCTCCAGTAGGTGTCCTTGTTGCTCTTGAATAAATGGATGGGCCGCTTTATGTGTTGTCAAGTGTCAGAAGGATTTAGTGTCCTTTCGAATTTCGTACAAAAGCATGTAAATCAAATCTATTTTTTGCTTGTTTCTGCTCATTGCAATTAAAAATTACACAATCGTTCCAATATAATTTTAATAAAATAATAATGGTAAGATATGTATAGAATAATGCTAAAGATGAGCAAAAAACTCAAGACCAAAATCGACAGACTATGCTATTACAAGTCACTGCATTACAAAACATAAACTACCGTATTATTTCAAGATGCACTGACATGTTTGAATACGCACTTTTTTAAATCCCAAGAGATATTGTGTGACTGACAGTGGGAACTGTTTGGAACGAATGGATGACCAGTTTGAGCGTGACGTCAGAACGCGTGTGGGACACTGCAGCGCCACTACCCCGGACCGTCCCACAGTCCGGACTGAAGTTATCAGACATCCCGGCACGGGCCGCTCGCCTTCTCTTCTTATTCTCCTTCTTCAACCCTAATTTCTGCATTTTATCGCAATCCCCTAATCCTTCCTGTATGGTGGATATTATTTTTAACTCTTCTTTCTTGGGTGATATGGGGGATCATTCCAAAAGTAAGTTGCATTTTAGCACGTTTTTCTTCAGCATTTCAGTGAGACTGAAATTAAAATGTTATCGCAATCAGATATGTTCGTATTTTCCACAGTTTTGATCATAGGAATTATATTGTATTCGTATTTTCATTGATTTGTTCAACATAAGCGTAATCATAGTTTTCTTTAAAAAGTGTTATAATTAGTTATAGAATTGCTCTTAGCCGTCGGAATATTTTTCAGTAAGAAACATATTTTGCAGGATAAGGAAAACTTTGGCAGAAGATATATTTTTCTATTACACATCACCAAACGTTGCACACCATTTAAGAGTGCATACTACTCAAAAGCATGCACTGACAGATTAAGAAAAAAGACGGCCTGTGATTCTTAAAAGATGTGCTAACGTGTAATGAACGATGGACGTCTGGTTGGACGGTTAAAATATAGTTACATTGGCTGTGCTTTCTGCAGAGAAGCCCGGATTCGCGATGTGTGTAGGATGTGGAAGTCAGATACATGACCAGTACATACTGAGAGTATCCCCGGACCTGGAGTGGCACGCAGCTTGCCTGAAATGTGCAGAATGCAGCCAGTACCTGGATGAGACATGCACTTGCTTCGTCCGAGACGGAAAAACATATTGCAAAAGAGATTATGTAAGGTAGGGATTGACATTATTTTGAATATTTTTATAGATATTTTATTCTTTTAAATTTTTGGTTTTAAATGAACGAAATATGAGGTAAAACAAATAACCTAGTCTAAATCCATAAACATTAAGTAAATTATACTCATATATATATATGTATACATTGCAATGTAATTTACTATGTAAAATGTTACATTGTCCTGGTTTGGAACATTTAAAACAAGTGTGTTCGCTGTGATAATTTAATGCAAAATGTGATTGTAATTCAAGGCATTAATGGCCGGTTTTCGAAAATTATTATATTCGTTCATTGTCATTTTATCATTTGATTTGATAACTAATCGCATGACAATACCATATAACCTATATATATTTGGCTGATTTTGACTTTTTGAACAGTTTGGGTTTTAAAACTTCAAACTAAAATTCAGTCAATGAAATGATTACTTCTAAAAGGTCGTTTTTAATGTTATAATTGTAAAAAAATTATTGCAGGTTATTCGGAATAAAATGTGCAAAATGCAACCTGGGATTCAGCAGCAGCGATTTGGTGATGCGAGCCAGGGACAACGTGTACCACATCGAGTGTTTCAGATGTTCAGTGTGCAGCAGGCAGCTCTTGCCGGGTGATGAGTTCTCTCTTCGGGACGAGGAGCTGTTGTGCCGGGCGGACCACAGCTTACTGATGGACCGGAGTTCCGCAGGAAGCCCCATCAGTCCCGGGCATATCCACTCAAACAGATCCCTACACTTAGCAGGTCAGGTTCACATCCCTAACAACGCCACCACTGAGTTTTATAATGATAAAAATTAGTCAACAACAATTAGCCCAGACAAATCACAACATGTAGGTAAAACATCTACAATAATAGGCTACTACTACTGCTATTCCTAATACTTCCACTACAAGAAATAATAACCATAATATTAGGGACAATGTTCATGATAACCTGATAATCGTATTTAGGCATATTGTATAATTATAACGATGTATAAATTCAAATTAAATCAGATACAAACGTTGATATATATCCCAATAAGCTGTAAGTAAAAATATTATACCATTTGGCTACTAATATATGACCTTTAAACCTTTCCATAGAAACCTAGACAGATATTATGTACTTAAATTAGTTAATTTATGGATTTGAAAATGTCCATGTATATTTAATGCTGTTGACCCAGTAACAAATGCAGCAGGTTATAATAACGATGTTAATCTTTACTCCATGGCATTAAGTGGACCAAATGGATTACAAGGAAGACATTCTTACAAATCCTATAGTAATAATACAAGTTAAAGAACTGATATTGTGTAAAAGGTAACAAATATGACAACTATTGGGTAGCATTTTAAAAACAATGCCATAAAGCTTGCATGCTTTTAAAATGTTAATGTATTTATGGTCTGAGTAAGGCTATTGTTACTAAATGTAGGTGAAGAGTGGACAATATCCAGATCAAATTGAAAATGTAGATTGAGAGTTAAAAATAGTCTTGTTTAATAGTATTAGGCCTATAACAGATTTGAGATTAATAAAAATATTGGCGCAGAGCCTATTGTCGAGCAATATGCTTCAGGGAAAAAAATGATTTACATAGGATAACATGAACACCAATAATAATACGCATATTTTATTATGAGTACTAATGCTCTCAATCATCATAAATGTATCACATTTTATTGAATTTCCTTTTTTGTTAAATATAATTTCATCTCTTTTCAGCAGAGCCTGTGACAGTGCGGACGCCTCACCGAAACCATGTCCACAAGCAGTCAGAGAAGACAACACGAGTGCGAACGGTTTTGAACGAGAAGCAGCTCCACACGTTACGGACGTGCTACAACGCCAATCCGCGGCCAGATGCGCTAATGAAGGAACAACTGGTGGAAATGACCGGCCTCAGCCCAAGGGTTATTCGAGTTTGGTTCCAGAATAAAAGATGCAAAGACAAAAAGAGATCTATTCTCATGAAGCAACTTCAGCAGCAGCAACACAGTGATAAGACTGTAAGCATCTTCGTAAGTTAATCTCGGAAAACTTCTTTATACTTCTACGTTTTCTCCATGTTTGGTTCAACTTTGAATCCATACATTTTTGCGGTAGTTGAGGTAGGGTATATGTCAGCAAAGAACTACTTGTGGCTAAATGTTTTCCTCATAAAGCAAAGCATGATCATGCCGTCTCGCTCTTGCATTGCAATTTCGTTTCTCTGGAATGATTTGACCAGTGCCACACTTGAATAACCCTTGGTCCGAGGCCGGTCATTTCCACAAGCTGTTCTTTCATTATTGTTTTTCTGTAACCTTTATGTCAATAAATAATGAAAAAAATGATTTTGCATGACCTGTATTGGAAATCAAAGCCAGTAATACACTTTGACACTGATTTGGGAATTAATGATTTTCTTCCTCTACCAAAGTGTAAATTTAATTAGGATTTCCTATTCTAATCTCCAATTAGAATCTGCAGGGGCTCACAGGTACACCTCTGGTGGCTGGAAGCCCTATCAGACACGACAACAGTGTCCAAGGTAACCCGGTGGAGGTGCAGACATACCAGCCGCCCTGGAAAGCCCTCAGCGAATTTGCACTGCAGAGTGATCTGGACCAGCCGGCGTTTCAACAACTGGTAAGACTGGTGTGATCTGAATGGTTACATGCAAATTAAGATTTGCGTAATTACGCACGAAAAAACGATTGTGCACGCCCTCATACGCATGCACACACATTCATGTATTTAGATCACGTCAAATAATTTTTTTCCATTTTTATTCAGTCATTTTAAATACATATAGGCATATTAATGTCCTTGAATACCCTAGCTATTTTTTATAACATAATGAATGTCTGAAAATTTTACTCTGTTCACTCTATTTGCACCTTCTAGGTGTCTTTTTCGGAATCGGGTTCATTGGGAAACTCCTCCGGCAGCGACGTGACTTCTCTGTCATCACAGTTACCCGATACACCGAACAGTATGGTACCCAGTCCCGTTGAGACGTGAGACCGTGTCACCAGCCTCAGTGACCGATCCCAGGCCTAGCATGTTCCCGTCCAGATCCCCGGTCTCTTGCATGTGACCAGCTCATCACAGCGACCTAAAGACGGAAGGTTTCGGATATGAAAAAGTGACATTCAGAATTTTGAACTAACGGCACTATAAAGCAACGCGAACCAAGGTCCTTCTTCTTAAGACTCAGTTCAACATTTTGGAGGATATCAGTGACAAAACAAAAACAGAACATGGAGGCATGAACTGAGTTTGAAAGAAGATTGAAGATTCTCGTGATGGATTTACAAAACTAATCCTATCCATATTACATTGGAGCCATTGATGTTGACCCAGATGGACATTCTACAATTTATTGTGAACATATTGTGTCTTTGTTTCTTTATGTGATCTTTGATACATTTATTTCGTTATCGAGTCCAGTGGCTCCTGTGTTTATCTTAATAAGCAGCATGATTTTCCGAAGATGACATAAAACAGATTATTGTTGTTAATATTTTATCTTAATGTTTGAGGTTGTTTGAGCCTCTTGAACAAAAGTAAGTTATTGTTATTTATTGTCAGGACAACGATTCATTAAGGAATTAATAACTGATCAAAATAAACTGTTAAATCATATTGTCTAAGCAAGTCTTTGCAGAAACTCTAAATATTCCCAATCTACGACCAGCGTTTTTTTACCGTTTCCCCATGTGACATTCAGCTAAACTAACTAGTGACCAGTCGTTATTTGAGCTATTTAAACATCAAAACATTTCACCAGATGTATCCCTAAAACGGTGCTTCATGCATAGAAAGATATCTAGCCATTAGGTCACCAATTAGTCTAGCTTCTATAGGCTCCACCTATATTTGCTAGAAATTAAACGACTGAATATTACAGCATTTACCTACAATTTAAAAAAGTAAATAAGTCTAAGATAATTTGAAACTCTATTTATGAGTCATTTTGAAAATACGATTATTAATAGGACACAAATGATCTAGTAGAAATACAATTAACTAAGCGGTCAGCTTAAAATACATTTACATAAATTGAATACTGAATTTAAATTCTATTATTAGGTAAATTTAATAGTCCTTTCGATTTGTGTCAAATGCATATGGTGATTATATTATAATGCATTGGTTTAAAGGCTATTTAAACAATGTAATTTACATTTGATCTTAAAAATGTAGTGCGAAATGTAATGTACAAGTGAAAATGTCAATTTGGTATTCTAGCCTACTTAATATCGAAAATAATCTTAATCTTTTTAAAGATGAGATATTAAAATTCAGGTGGAATTGCTTCTAGTCATTTACTCGAATTATTGTTGTGATCAATCCAGTTTCACTGGTTAAGTCACAAGTCTAGACAGCAAGCAAGGATCGGCGGCCTCTTATCTATGCCTGGCATCACCTGCAAACGATAGCCTACAATGAATGAAGCCACAACAAACCAACTTCGGTCTTTGAAAAGAGCTAGTTCAGGGGAGTGACCAGCTCGTAAACCAACCCTGAGCTGGCCGCAGTGTATTTTCATTCCTCTCAGTAAATTGCTTTATTACTCACTGGTCAGACGTCTCAGGAATGACTTGTCCCATGTTTAACCGTGTGTTTTTAGCTGGCTAAACGTAAAACCAATAGCTTCCTGGCAAAAATTAGCCAATACTCAACTGACGTCTCTGTCTTGTCGTTACAATTATTATTATTTACATTGAGGTGTCAATCGTAATCAAAGTCAATACTTGACTAGGCCTAAATCTAAATAGGAAGTCTGAATTAAAGATAATAAAGGTGTAACTGAGCTTTTCCAAAGACCCTGCATGCAGGATATCCAGCTGGACAGCCTGCCACAAGACAGCTGACAAATAACAGGTTGGGGCATCCATCCTGGTGAGGATGATTTCATAAGACAATAACCTAAATACACAATGATTAGATTAATAATGTTTGTTTATTCATAATAATATGTATAATCAATTCAGCTATTAATGTCACATGCCTAATTTATAGTCTATTCTGAAATTTTAGAAAAACGATATTCAGTATGGTTGGAATATAGACATTTCCCAAGACAATCGAACAAAGAAAGGAATATTGGTCAAATCATCATGTTAACTTTATAAAACCTTATAAATCAATCGTATTTCATTGCAAGAATTTCATAGGCTATAGCAAACATTGCCTGCTAGTCTTAGTTTCACGAGCGGGATTTCAGATTGATGTAATATCTTATTTGTTGATCTTATAATACATAGAATATTGAATAATTAGTCACGTGTAGCCATATAATATTTTCTTTAAATAAAAATCTCATAGCCATCAAATATGCAAATAAACTAAACCTGTATTCGCATTCATTTATTTTTCCTCCACTGGGAACTTGACGAATTCCAATACCGGTTTAATGCCCTTTTATATGCGTCCATACATGTAGGAAGATTACATCATGGGTTTAACCCTATCCCAAACCATTTCCGTTACCCTACCAATCGAAATGGATGCCTAAACCTGAACGTCAAATGTTTTTCGGAATGCATTTCCACCATGAGATCTTGTTGAATGGCTCCCCTTTAGTTATGCGCAGGAATCACAAAATAAAATTGCGACACATTTAACAAGAGAATGTATTGGCTAATGATCTCACAGTTAAAAGACAATATTGAAGAAAAAGCATGCATGTTCGTGGAACTTGCGGAAAAGTTGAAATAGTCACTCATAATCAGTTGTTTATCTTTTATCAATTGAATTCAAATGGCTGTGTCTATCCACTGCGTTAAACCAGAACGAAAACAAACACTGGTGATCCCCGCTTGTGGGAATGTTCTGAAAACACGCACGCATAAATTTCACGCACAACCCACAAAAGCCTTACACGCACGCACGCACGCACGCACGCACGCGCGCTCTCTCTCTCTCTCTCTCTCTCTCTCTCTCTCTCTCTCTCTCTCTCTCTCTCTCTCTCTCTCTCTCTCTCTCTCTC